>JAKUBE010000765.1:0-12475 GCA_030674755.1 Metschnikowia henanensis | reverse complement strand
CCTTCGGGCGGGTAACGGTGACTGTAACTCTTAGGGACGAACGGCATACCTCACACCACTAGTCAAGTCTGAATATAGTGCCACACTCTTTGTATAGCTGCCGGTTGCAAACTGGGTTTGATAAGTGAAAATCACACTGCTGAGTGGTTCAAAGTATCAGCTAGATGAGTTCTATTCCATTCACAAAGCTAGATAGCCTACTTGCTACTTCCTTGACATGGCACTAGATTTCTAGTGAAATGCTGATTCTAAGGCTCCGAATGAAGCCCCCAAGCGTTTTCGCGCCCACGGAAAAGCTGAAAATTCGGTGTTCTATCATAGTCGAAAAGCTTGAATAGGTGCGTACTGGACTAAAAGGAGATTTCTTCATACCAGCTTCGAGCTTGATTTATTATCTGGCAATTTGCAGTTTGTTGAAAGATATTTCTTCATTTGGTTCCAGTATCGACAAATGCCAAATCTGATTGTCGAGCATGGCCAGAAGATCCTCGTCACGTGACCATCAGACCAACAACGAAGCTCAAATCGCAAGACTCATAGCAATTGTGGCTGTATGCACACTATGTACACCGCAATGACGTAATTGGCAAGTCTTCAGCGCTCGAGGTGCCCTAGTATAAATTGAAACGTCTAAATCCCTTCCTTCTTCTTCAAATATTTAGTCAATTACAACTTCCTCTACAACAAATCAATCATGTCGCAATCCCTGAATCAATCCCAACAACCATCCTCTGAAATTTACACCTCTAAACCGTTCAAGTCTGCAGAAGAGACCAGGGACGATATTGCCGAGGTAAAGGCCGAAAACGACGTTTTGGACAAAAAGGCAGAAGAGCAGGATAACAAAGCTGTTGAAGAGGCCAGCAAAACTAAAGGCCAGCTCAATTGAATTCTGGATGAAAAGTTGGAAGCAAAATGAGTGGGCTTTATAGAAAGCGCCTGTTTAAATGAAAGGTGCTGCTTTGATTGTTTATCATCGGTTGATGAAAATACGTCGAAGATCACAACATGTATACTATAATGAAAGATTGATATATTAACGAGCTAGACTTTGGGATGCTCAGTTTGGTCTGTGAAATGCTTGGTCACGAAAAAGCGAGAAAGATTCAGCACACTGATATGAACCACTTTGGCGGCTTCAGGTTACTTTCTGCAAAGAGAAAAACTTAGCTTTTTATAAGTAGGGCTAAAATGGGGTTCTCTGCTGGCCTCTTCAATGGGGTTCAGTTGAAAATATCTATTGTGAGACGCGTCTTTTTCTATAAAATCCCCGAAGATTAATCGTTCCAGGCTACTTTCAGTCGCGTTATGGAATATTTTAGTTCGACCCAATACGTAAACCGATGAAACAGTGCTAAGCTTGTTAAAAAGAATTTGAATTGAGCCGCGTTCAACAGTATACAGTTCAAAACAAGTCTGAGTAACCCAAAACGGCTTCTTCCTTTGACATTAGAGTCGACGAAATGAAGCAAAGTTGGAAAATGCGATGCTAATAAGAATTGAAGCGAGACTAGAGCCCTGTATCTTCCTGTAAAGCAAATAATGTCTAGAATACTGTCTGCAAATTGTTCTCAGAGATATTTCAAAGGATTTTGACTAGCGTGAAATGAAAAGAGTCATAGAAAGCCACCCACGCGAAATACTTTTAGTTGTGCTTTTAAAAATTCTGCGGTGCGGGGACTTAAGTCACGCTGATTAAACTCATGATCCAATGTTTTACATAAAAAAGGCTTTTCTTCTAAAGTCAATCATCGATCACGAACACATCGGTTCGGTCTACTGGTTGGTAGTGACACAGTAATAGACTTATAATGACAAAATATTTGTTTCTCGACTTAATCCAACAAGGTCGCAAAAAGCAAGACTCATTTTCACCTTTCGAAATGAAAGGGTCAAACAATCTTGTCGCATATGAAAGACTGTTCTGCCGGATTTATACCATATTACTGCCAGAAGAGAATACAGAGAATGCAATCAATAAGAATAGCGCAGAACCTCCGGCGACCAATTCTTCACTTTACGGTTCCAAGGCACAAGTTTGAATGAAACCACAGAACAGAGATGACGCAATTTACGTCCATTACCTTAGTGGTAAGTTTCCCCACTAGTGCACCTTGTCCCTTGATTTCACCCTTTACTCTGATATGTGGCAACAAGGGCTCGAACCAAGATAGATAAGCAAAAGCTGAATCATTAGCATGTTTCTTTGGACAATAGTGCTTCAGATTCAAAGCTCCGATTTGGAAATAAAGGTACACTAATCTCTCTACAAAGGGAAGTATTTGACTCTCTCGAAATTTTGATGGTTGCCATCTCATCGTTCTTGTCAAGGTTCTTCCGTTAACATCTAGATTGAAGTGGTTCCAGCAAATCGCAACTAATCTTATTCATGAAAAAACCCAGTTCATATTCACAGAGAACTTACCAAGAGATTTGAGTTTAGAGGATCAGGGGTAAATTTAGAAAGACGTCTGGACTCGCTTTAGTTCCGACTTCCAACGTTAATTAGCAGAGGACTTGAAAGCCAATCTAGATGCAGACTTCAAATTCACATACTTGATGGACTTCATTCGTGACTCAGGCGATGAAGACAGAGTAAGGCTTTTAGTCGTTAAATTTTGTTCAACACCAAGAACCCAGGATGAAATAAGCCCTAGCTCTGGTACATGTTCGCCTGCGAGAAAGCTAAAATCGTATCTTACATCATCGCGCTAGAGCCCCATACCTTGGTGATTATTAATCATCCTGGCGAAATAGGGTTCTATCGCCTTTTGCAAATCGCCCAGCTCTTCAAAACTGCACGACTTCTGCGATGAACGCTATTAATTGCCTGACTCTTGAAATCGATATCCTTTGATTTCCCAGAATTTCGACCATCCTTTGCAAAGCGAGGAGCTTGCGCCTTGCGCCTGCCTTACTTTTTGATACTGCATTTCACAAATGTGCCTCGTGTGACCCCTGGGTTAGCAATTAGACTTTGTGTTACTATTCTTGCGCCGAGCCCGGCTATTTCTGGATTTTTTGGAGCCCGGAATCGGCCACAATGCGCGTTTTGGCCGCTCACAGCGGCTCAGGAAGCTTAAGGAGCCATCTGGGTCTCCTATCAGTCAGGTGCATTTGACAAAAGCCACATTTTCTTCATATTACGAGACGCCCGTCTATGATAAGTTAAGTAAAGGAGGAAACGCTTTTCCAGGGTTCGAAAAAATGAAGGAGGGAGATTTTGAGCTGTCGGGCATCTAGTCTCTTTATCAGTTAGTATCTTAGTATTTTTTGATCTGACAGAGGGTGTCGCCACGACCCGGAAGCTGCCCGGAAAAACCATTCGAATTATTGTGCTCCAGATGCGCGGCGGGTAATCCAGTTCCGCGAGTAATGCAATTCCGCGAGTAATCAAAACAATCTCGTAACAAGAGAATGACAGACTATCTTTTGAATCAGCGCACATGGGTACAAGGCCCGGTGTTCTATTTGAGAGTGTTTTTCGCCGCAGCAACAAGTCCTTACATACTGTAACGACTCGAGTTTTGTAGGTCAGAGAAGGCTCAAAACAAGACAATGTAATGGCATTATAATAGCACGCGATCTTGGCGATCTTCAGGCTGAAAACTTTAATTATCGCCCCTACGAATGAGCGGTAACTTCAATTGATAGACAAACGCAGTCGCATGCGCCCATGCACGTATACGCGGGGCTCGGAGCTAGGAAGACAAACACACATATACAGACAAAAAAGAAAAAGAGGAGCACGGCAATAGCTTCCAACTTGATCCCGCGGCGATGGAACACTACATTTCGTGCATATCCAAAGCGCAAGATCCCTCGCGCCAGGTTTCGCGTACATAAATCGCTGGCACCCGCCTGTTCCTTGTGTCTTCTATTGCAGTATCAAACTTGTCGCCTGGCATCAGCTTGAAGAAAATAGAAATGTTCACAGACGAGCAAAACACCTCAGCGCGTGACCACGAAGAAGTGCGTCGCATGCTCACAAAAGGCTGGCGTCCGTGGGTCTTGTTGGCGGTGGCACTAGGCGTGGCGTGGTTTCTTCTCAGTAGTGCCTTCCAGGATCCAAGCGGCGCACAACTTATCTGAAAAAACACACAGAATAATGAGAGGCGGCGGTCACTCGAATACTGGCTTTATTGGAATTCACGACAATACATCTTGGATGCGTTTCAGTGGAGGCCAAATAGTGAGACAAGCACAGGCGAACCGAGTGTCAGGTTGTCGATTGTTTGATGTGAGGACATGAACCCTTGTTTTTCACTGAATACTCTCTCTTTGAAACACTCACGATCGCTGCAGAGATTTGTGTGAGTCCAAAAAGGCAGAAGCAGAATGTGAAAGTGGTTTTCCGAGGCGAGAATTATAAAACCCTTATTTATCGATATTTTGAAGGGCAGGACAAGGCGCGATGAATGGACCTTTTTCGAACATAATGCGTACAACGCGACCTACGTGGGCGGCATTGCGGCGACCAAGGACCTTATCACCTTGATGAGAGATGGGGTCTCGAGAATTCTCTTCTGCTTCTACTGCTGGCGGCGACCTCAGCAAACGCGATCCAGACTTGGACTCCTACGTGTGGACTTATCAGCGCGACGCGTAAGATATCACCACCATTGCGCCCAAGGCCTCGGTCCACGGCGCATTGAATAGCCTTGTTGCACACGTCAGCGAGAGCAATCCGACCGTTTTTTTTGCCAGCCGAGATATAGCTAGAAACTACGAGGCATGGAACCACGAAATGGTACAAAACTTTGTGGACTGGAACTTGGCCCCCGGGATTTTGGGCTGAAAAAGGGACGTGATTTCTGAAAAGGTCTGCTTAGCTCTAGGTCTCAACGGCGGTGCAGGCCACGATCTGCTAATCGTCGGAGAAGGCTACGTTTTGCAGTATGGTGGCGTGGATGCTCAGTGTGATGATGCATAGACAGAGACCTTGTTTTATATAGGCGTTACAGACACTGGTGAGATATTTACAAAACTGTTTGTTGTAGTGTCGGATCTGTTAAGTAGCAAATGTGGTTCTGGGCATATTGGCGAGCGGGCATCGTGCATTAAGACTCTGTATAAAGAAGACGCAACATGCACGGCCTCTCGGCTAAAATAGCTCTAGTCAGCAATCAGTGTTGCGATGAAAATAAGATCTACTCATTGCAAGTGAGACGACCTTTTTCGTTTATGTCGAAATGGGCAACACGAGTTTTGCGGTACGCTTGTCACGTGACCTCTTCGTGTAGTATATACTCACGTGACCTGCTTCTCTATGTTGTTTCTCCAAGTTT
Source organism: Metschnikowia henanensis (assembly GCA_030674755.1). Lineage (NCBI taxonomy): Eukaryota > Fungi > Ascomycota > Pichiomycetes > Serinales > Metschnikowiaceae > Metschnikowia > Metschnikowia henanensis. The sequence continues at coordinate 7,187 of JAKUBE010000765.1, read as the reverse complement.
GCTCAACGAAATCTCGAGTAAGGCATTGTTCTCATTTCCGAATAATTCCATAACCGTTTTGTTGCATAACTGAGGTTTTGGTATATTCACCCAAAAAATTCTGAATGATCTTGCCACTGCCCAAGGTCACGTGCCACCGCAAAACCTCCGGACATCTTTTGCCGCTGGCGTCCCAGTTTACCCCACATTTTCCATCATTTTCACCTACTACTACTCTTCTTCCTCTAAAATTTACATACACACACCTTTTCCAGCGATGAAACTTGCCGGCTATGGCCGACGAAACGTATCCTAGCTTTCTTTCCCTGCTAAACGAGTCGCAGCTTATAGCACATATCAACACGCTTAGCCAGCTTTCTCAACAGAGGGTTTTGGAAAACCCAGGCCTTTCTGAAGGCGCTTACCCGCCAGGCACTGGTCGCAAAAACAATGACGTGGATTTCAGATCAATTGTAGGCTCCTCGACGCCCGAGGTTACTAACAAAACAGCCACTGGATTTCTGAATACAAGGTCTGAGAACCCGTTTCTATGTCTGGGCTCCTCTCTCGCGTCAGATCCGTTTGACGATAACTTGGACTCCCAGCTTCTTAAGTTGGACACTGCCACTGGGATAAAGGGTGTTGTGCCTAGCTCGGCGCTTAACTCTATCTCTTCTACTGGTTCTGATCATACGCCTATTCCAGGGAATCAGTTGGCATTATTGAGGCGACAGGAGTCTTTTGAGTGCCGAGTTAGAAGGGGGAGCAATCTACGGGAAAAAAGACCATGGGCTGATATCGCTGAAGGCGACAACTCTTATCATCTGATAAAAAGCTCTAGTTTTAGAAAAGACGCCGATCTTGCTCTAAAAGATTCGGAGCTTGACAAAGATTCTTTTACAGAGTTCGTTAATGACATCGAACGGGCGGATCATGAATTGTATATGGGAGACGTCGGAGATGAGCTTTTGCTTTCTGAAGATTTTGCAGGCCTTGATAATTTTGATTTTGGCGACAATCGGGAGAACGAGTCCAGTCTCAGTACTAATGGAATCTCAAGAAACGGCTTCGTGCCAGTTACCTGTGCTTTGGAAAGCGAGTCTCCTGAGGTAGCCAGTCCCGGACCTAAGAATCAAGTGTTTTCTTCACAGAGGCATTCACATATCGAGGAACACGGGGATCCAGAAAATGTTGATAATTTAGGAGATTTAAACGATCTCCAAGATGCTGCAAACGCAGGAGACCTAGAAGATCTTGATGATGTTGACGATCCCGAGACTAGCATTTTCGCAGAGGTCGGGCCGCAACATGAATTTGGTGACTATGATACGTACTTCCAAAACAAGTACCGAAAACAGCAAGTGTCAGACCGCGATTTCATTCGCTGGGAGAAACTGCGGCGGGTAGCTAATGGCCAGTCGCCGGATATTCCGCGTGTTTTCGCTGGGTGCAAGATTTTCGTGAACGGTAACACCACACCAACGTTGGCCACAATCCACAAAATGGTCATTTTGCATGGCGGCACGTTCCTCAGCCATCTTTTGAACAAAGGCTCCGCCACCCACATCATATGTGACCGCTTGACCCCTCGCAAAAGAGTGCAGTTTCGCAATTATCGAGTGGTGAAAGCGCAATGGATTGCCGACTGTGTGGAGCAAGAGAAGTTACTTGACTGGAAACCGTATCGGCTCATTGACGATATTGAGCCTCTTCAAAAACGGCTTGGCTTTCAGAAAGTTGAAGGTTTTCCAGAGGAAGATGAGCCATCATTTTACAGCGGCGAGGAAAACAAGGAAGTTGCAACTGATGAACAAACCGAACCTCATCAAGCCAAACCAGCTGGCTCTGATTTTGACGTGCTCGAGCCCGAAATTTCGGATATTGATAACTTGGGCAAAGATCCTATTGTTCCTGAACAGCGTGAAGAACATGGGAATGACTTCAATCCGTTTCTCGAGCCCAATTCAGATACTTCGGCAGCGGATGAAGTAGCGTTAAATTTTCCGGAGGAATCTGCTCTGAACTCTCCAATTACACTTGCTGAGGAACAAACACATTCTGAGAAAAGTGCAAGCTCCAAGCTGGCTAAGTTTTCTCAGCTAGCGGTGTCGAAACCGCGGCAGGCTTTTGCGCAGATGGACGCAAAACACCCTGATTTTCTCAAACACTTTTTCGCAAACTCAAGACTTCATCATTTGAGTACATGGAAAGCAGACCTCAAGTCCAAATTTCTTCGGTTGATCGCACGGGGATATGAAGGACCAAAAAAGCCATCTCAAGCACAGCCGGTTATTCTCCACATTGACTTTGATTGTTTCTTCGCCACAGCTTCAGCTTTGAAGCACCCTTCTCTCGATATCAAAAAAGACCCAATCGCTGTTTCGCATGGAGGAAAATCTTCCGATATTGCCAGTTGTAACTACGCGGCTAGAGATTACGGGATCTCCAATGGCATGTGGCTTGGCAGGGCGCTCGAGATGTGCCCCACCCTCAAAGTGCTTGACTATGATTTCGAATCTTACGAGAAGTTCTCGCATGCCTTTTACTCCTACCTCATATCGAGGAAAATCTTTGACTCCATTTTTCCCGTGCTGATAGATGAAGTTTTGGTGGACGCCACATCGCATTGCCATGGCGAGGATCTTGTGGAAAATGTGAAGAAGCTTTGCGAGGAGATCCGACGCGACATCTTATCCTCAACCGGTTGCCCTGTTAGTGTGGGAGCAGCTCTGAATGTTCTCTTGGCAAAATTGGCAATCAGAACGGCTAAGCCAGATGGCCACTTTTATCTTTATGAGAACATTCAGGAGTTTTTGGACAAGACAGATGTGAGCCAGTTGCCAGGTGTAGGAAGAAGTTTGACAAAGCGTCTCTCGGTTGAGCTAGGGCGTTCTGATTTTGGTCCTGTGTTAATTGGTGATGTAAGGCAATTATCGAGCCAGCGACTCATCAAAGCGTTTGGCGAGAAGACGGGCCTCAAGATTTATGATTATTGTTATGGTCGCGACCACACAAGCATTCTGCTCGATTTGGATTCTAGCGAAGTTTTGTTGGGCCGCAAAACCGTCTCCGTGGACGTGAACTATGGTATTAGATTCGACCTTTTTTCAGAAGCAGAGAACTTTCTCATGCGCTTGGCTAGGGAGCTACACTCAAGGCTAATAGACCTCGGGGCTTGCGGATCTTCGATCACTCTCCGTTTGGCAAAAAGAGCACCCGATGCCCCAGTCATTACGCCGAAATTTATGGGCTTGGGAAAGTGTATATTTGTCAGCCGCTCGTCTTCTCTTGGAGTAGCAACAAACGACTGGGGAATAATCGGGTCGGAGATGAAGGCTCTTTTCAGGACATTCAATATACCACCACAGGACCTACGGGGTATCGCTGTTAGCTTATCAAAGCTTGAGGACATCGAAAGTGTCAAGAAACAGAGACAACAAAAGCTTATCTTTTCTAGGAAAAATGCCGTGCGACGGGAGAAGCCACCCTTGATGATGTCACAGAATATACCATTTGCCGAGCAAGTGACGGGCGTTGCATCGGTCGATTGGGAAGTTTTCAACCAGTTGCCCGATGAGATACGACGTGAATTGAAGAAAGAATTACTTCGTAGAGGCATTCCGGTTTCGGGGAAGGAGCGAAGCCCGTCCAAGAAGATCTCGGACGCAGGCACAAAAGCTTATCTCCAGCAGATGTTTCCCACTCAGCCACATGGGGACTTCAAAGTGAAGCGAGTCGTTGAATCGCCAACAAAGAAAAAAAAGGAGTCGCCGAAAAAGTCCGCTGCTTCAGGGCACGATGAGTCGCCTGTCCGAGTGCCTTATAACGATACCGTGTCGTATGACGAAGACGTATTGAATGAGATACCTTCGTCGATAAGGAACGAGTTCATGGAAGAGCTCGCGTGGCAGAAGAAAAACAAGAAGTTGAGCTTCGTCTCTATGAAAACAAAAATTGAACGTAAACAGCAGCTTCAGAAAAGAATTCGCGAGCAGGTCATTGACGAGAAGTGGCTCAGTGCACAGCCGCGTGCCAAGGTGTTTGAAAGCTTTAATGAGACCATTCACAATTATCATGAGTTGGTCGAGCAGTTAAGAAAATGGATGAGCCTGACGACCGAGGAAGAAGGCCCTCATCCTGAAGATGTGGCCATGTTCGAGAATCACCTTCAAAAACTTTTTGAGCAAGGAGGAATTGCACGCATCTTGAATTTGTTAAAAGCGTTGAAGAGTGAGTTACAATTGCAGGAAGACTTGGTCAAGCTATGCAGTCAGAACGAGGAGCAGAGGCTAGCCATGAAGGCAGGCGTGAAAGATTGGCAGGCGCATATGACAAGGATACAGTTGAAATTCGAAAAGGCATGCACGAACATTGGGATTTATATCTAATAGAGAACGAGGAGAAGGAGTGAAATCAAACCCCACCATTCCATTTCGATAAGTTCGGGGAAACTGATAATACATTCGGCACATCAATCCGCAGGCTTGTGCCGATGCATTCGGTGGGAAGCTCTCTGAAAACTCGACATATATCGGACTGCAGGCAGAGAGAGAATTGTAAACAAACACGCGATCCGAGGGGACGCGTCGCACTAAGCGAAAAGCGATGACAGAAACTAGAAAACATTCGACTAATGGATCACAATCAAGGCCATTCCGTTCCTGAGAATATTAGCGGCCCACGGATCACAAGCTGTCAAAGCTAAATTTCAGATTACAGTTGAGTGGAAGAATCACGTGCACTATAAGTCGAGAATCTCGCGACTTGTGAACATTTCTCTACCCAACGCGTCTTGTTCGACAGCTTTGATTCTCGGATTACCGAAAACCAGGTCTTGGTGTTCAGCAGATTCCATTTTTCTCAGGGGAGTCTGAAAAAAGTCACGGGTCGGAAAATTTAGCACATAGTCAGCCCATCTCTCTCATACCCAAATTCACGCTATCCTGAAATGCCAGAAATCTGGAGAAAAGTTCATCTCTGTTTTTCTGAGCAGACAGCAGAGTTCTGTGATCAGCTCCCGTCCAATATTGGGCGTCTGTCGCTCACTGATAGCCTAATATCTGCATTTGGATTGCACGAAAAATGTCTTTTAGTCGACGTTGTTCCGGCCACAGCAAAAGATCTTTGTGTGTTCCATGATAAAAGCTATGTGGATGAGCTTTTGAAAGAAAGACACGAAGTATCCGATATTTTTTCGAAAGAAGAGGCCAGATACGGGTTGGTGTTCGATTGCCCGCCTTTCCTGGGGCTCGCGTCTTATGTTTTGCATGTGGCTGGCTCCAGTCTAAGTGCTGCCAACGTGCTTCTTCGAACAAATCATGAAAACCGTCAGCACGTGGTTTTGAATTGGTATGGCGGCCGGCATCATGCGTTGAAATCACGTGCTAGCGGGTATTGCTACGTCAACGATATCGTCTTGGCGATTCTCAGACTCCGTTCGGTGTATAAGAAAATATTCTATTTGGACGTTGATTTGCACCATGGGGACGGAGTTGAGTCCGCGTTCAGATTCCTGAAATATGTCACCACCTGCTCTGTGCACCGCCACGATATAGGATTCTTTCCTGGAACAGGCCGAAGCTCGGGACGCGGGATCTACAACATTCCGACAAAGCGAGGGCTTGGCGATGAGAACTTTGAATATCTCATGACCCAAACAATCACGCCCTTAATTGCAAAAGAGTCGCCTGACGTCATAGTGATCCAATGTGGTAGCGACGGGCTTGCTTCGGACCCAAGTAGCGAGTGGAATTTGAGCATTGACGGTCTTGCCAGCAGAGTTTGCGGGATTGTTGACAAGTTTAAAAAAACGCCGTTTTTGATTCTTGGAGGCGGCGGTTATAACCATACAGAGACGGCCAAATTCAACGCGTGGCTCACGAGAAAATTGATACTCACTGAGGAGAATGAAAGTGGCAAGAGCTGGTCACATATTCCCGAGCACGCAAATTTAGATGCGTACGAAAAAGATGGCTATCGGTTCTGGACATCTGAAAATGAGGCCGGGAAACCAGCCAGGCGGGATGAGAACACGGGTTTTGGCGTGTTGAAGGCCGATTTTGAAGTCTAGAGACAGAAAAGCGGAGTTTTATGTGGGATCCTTAAATCCGTGTCTGGATCTGGTTTTAGATCAAGGAATTGTCTCTCCATCTAATCTGCCGATAGGACAACAACCACCTCAGTCTTCAACAGCTGGCGCCAATACCTTGACCCAGTTTTCTTGCCATCGCTGTTTGCTTTCTGCCACAGCACCCTCTTTGAGTTTCACCAAAAGACTGTCGTTTCCTAAACTCGTGGAAAGAAGTCTGTATAATTCCTCGTGGGTTGTATTCCCGCTTTTTGCAGATGCAATAAGTCCGTTCACCCCGTCCTTGACCAATTCTCCAATGGCCGGAAAGGATAGTGTGATTACAGGCACGCCCACGCCAAAGAAATCGACGATTTTCATCGGAAGATCGATCCCGCTCAGCGACGTGTGTAAAGAAACAGCCAAGTCTGCCACTCCCAATACGAGAGGGTAGTCCTCCGCGGATAGCCACGCGGACTTGACGACAAGTTTCTCCAGAAATGCTAATTGTTTCACGCGGCTCAAAAAACGGGCTTTCAAAGGGCCTTTGCCCGTGACCACCACGAAAATAGGCGGCAACTTTTCATCGTCCGAGTCGTGATAGAGTTGTAAAGATTCAAGCAAAACGTCCATATCTTCGTCTGGAGTAAATGACGTGGCGGTGACCACGATTTTATAGGTCTCTATACTGGGAACGCTGGAAAAGAGATCGTGGCTTCCCAAAACCTGGGTTTTTTCTTCTTCAGTCAAAGGTCTGAATTGTGGGCCTGGCCGATCATGGAAGGCAAGGACTTTATCTGCCTCTACGCCAAATTCCGTGCACAAAAACCGCTTCATCTGCTCGGTGACAGTGATATTAAGCCACGCAAACCTACTGAAAAACTTCTCATATAGCCTCATAATACGCACCACTGGGTGGCCCAAGTTCTGGTACCGGAGGTTCAAGATCGAATAGTTTAAGTTGTGCCAGTCGATGACTAGTTTGGAGCGCGGGCTGAACAACTTGATGAAGATTACAAGCACGGCTAGAAGCGGCATGGATGGCGGGTTCTGCACCATATAATATTGCGACCCTTGGAGCCGGATAAGAAGCTCGAAAAGCGTGGCGATTTGCAGCACGATCTTCGTCATCGCAAACACC
>JAKUBE010000764.1:0-12501 GCA_030674755.1 Metschnikowia henanensis | reverse complement strand
CATCGTCGACATCCAAAAGCCAACGGGGGCTTTCGACAACGAAAAACCCACCGATTAATAGTACAAATGCCAAGACCACCTGTATAAACAAGGGTAATCTCCAGGAAAGATTGGCTGCAAACAGTTTTGGGTTCTCCCGTGCGTCATCAATATTTTGGATGAAATAGCAGAAATAGTCCACCCACACGCTTAGAAAGTATCCGGTAATGTTTCCGGTGAATTCTCCACATACTAATTTTCCTCGCTCTTCGACAGGAGATATCTCGCATTGATACAGTGGAACGACTGTTGAAAGAACTCCCACGCCGAAGCCACTGAAGACTCTTCCCACGCCAAAGATCCATAAGTTAGGGGCGAAACTCTGTAGTGTGCCACCAGCAATAAAAACGACAGTGCCGAGCAATATGGTTCTCTTGCGGCCTATATTTTCCAGTATCAGGGATACTAGTAGTGAGGATACCATGGCACCTATTTCTAGAATAGAAATCACCAAGCCGATTTGGGTTGCCGTGGGATCATGAAAGTATTTCTGGAACGTGACGAATGTAAGAATTCCTGAGCAGACGCCCTGTTCGTATCCAAACAATGACACAAACAATGACACAAATGCTGACGTGAAATAAACCAATTTCTGGCCCTTAAATTTCCGATGTCTTGTGTAATTTGAGGCATCAAAGTCGACATGGTCATACAGATTTCCATAACTATCCCTGTGTGAGCCGTTACTCGATGAAGCATGACGAAGACGAGCACTTTCCGAATGCTCAATCGTGTCCCAGTCTGTAAAATCATCGTCTTTATTTGATGTGTCAGCAGGGATAGAGTTTTCTGCTTCGCCTATAATTTGGACCGAAGATCCAGTACCATGATTGGGCGCCATAGTCACTGAGCTTCCTGTTACCGCTGAGTGTTGCGAGGATTCAACTAAAGCGTCACTATCATCTTCGCTGTGGGATGTAGGAGGCAGTGTGAGTGAGCTATTAATCGACCCTTCATTCTGGACAACACGATTGCTCTCGGGATCGGAAAGAAGCGTATAAGCAGTCATAATACCGAGCTTTCTGTCTATGACTCGCGAGTGCGTCTCAAGGTGGATTCAAGCCAGAGAAGTCTCGAATGGTTGTTTAATCTGTCAGGACACTAATTTGTGGAGAGTGTACATCGAGCATACAATAAGCAGGAAATCTCAACCTGGAAGCGTGGGGAAGAAGCGCACTGCCCCGGAATTCACATTGTTACCTGAAGATTTAGCTGTGCAACGTAGTTTGCTGACGTGCATACTAATTGAAGGGTAGAAAATGAGATTTTGCGAGACCCTCGCTATTTCTACATATTCAGAGAGCCTCTTCGTAGTTTATGTGTAAGCTCTTTGTTCAATTGTATCAAGTTAATTCTGGCTCGTCGCGCTGTGTTGAGCCCCACAATGGGACCGCGTCACGGCAACACGGGTTCACCTAAAACTTCAAACTTTGCTGAGAATTTAGTATTTATGTGTTGCCATATGGAACTATCTAGAAGAAGAGAAAGTAAAAGTAATGCTGTGGTCTATTTTTGGCAAAAGTCATCTCATCTTAGATTAAGAAGTCCCTTGAAAAAGTCTACGCGGCCTTCCTCTTGATATAGCTCTCGATGTAGAACGCTGCGAACAAGGCTGTCAAAGGCGTCAAGTATGCAACGTTGATCAACAAAGGTAATGCTTGATCAGAAGTATTGATGCATCCACTAAATTTTTGGCCTGATACGTCGCTATACCAAATGAAAGCGTGGAAAATAGCCAAAGAGCCACCAAGCACAAACTGCGAAATCTGCATTGAGGTCAACGCCCTTTTAATAAACGTGGGAACACGAATTTTTAAGCAGGCCAACGTAAAGTAAAAATACATCAACGAGTGTATAAAGGAATTGAATACCACAAAAATCCAGATTGGCGGACTTTGGTACCTGATTCCGCTCCACATACACATCATGGCCCCGGCATGGTGGTAGCTTTGCAAAAGACTTGATGGTCTTCCTTTCAACAAGATAATGATTGTGTCTACAACTTCGTAGAACTTCGAAATATAGAACCACCATCCAAAGAGCGCCAAATTTTTGTCCCTGTTGGTTTGCTGAAATACTCCGCTTTCTAAGTCACAAATGGCATGCACAAAGTTAACCAAGGTGCTTTCAGAATTGGTCTTCACTTGTATTTGTGTAATTGTTCTGGAGAAAGAACTGATCATTCCGAAAAATGTCCAAACAGAATAAGCACAGAGGAAGATATTGTGCAAGAGAACAAAAAGTTTGAACAAGCTGTAAGTTGCAATTCTATATGGGGCAGGCTTCAATCTCTTTAACTCCTTCTCACTCAAACCCCCTGCATCTTTTTCAGACAAGCTGGCCTTTCTCAATTGTCTTTTAACAACGATTGGATTGATGAAATGGACAAACGAGAAGTAAATAATAGCGATTGTCAAGGGCGTGGAGACCTTCATTGAGGCTGCAAAGGCGTCTGACAACTTCTCGCTCTTGAAGGGCGATGGGGGCACCAGCGTATCAAATTTGGGGAGAGCCCATAAGGATGAGTCGGGAAGGCCAAAAGAGAAAGACATTTCACTCAATGGGATGAATAGTTAGAGGAATTCTTTCTTTTGAAAAGTTCGGCCTGACATCACCGACCTTAAATCTTGGGTGCACTCCAAGAGACGCGGTTGGGAAAATCTAGCATTTTCGTGGGCCGAGGATGGCAACCGCCAGACTTTAGCTGACGATTTCGAGACTATCATGGAAGTTGATTCTCTATACTCTTACAAAGAGGATTCAACGACATTATGGGCCAGCTCCATCACTTGGATACTTCAGTTCATATCGTATCAATTTCGTCCGCTCTAATTGCGGTTGCTAATCCTAATAGAATTATGTTGGGGAAACCTGCATAAAAAATGTTCTCGAGGGCTGCATTTGAGGCGTGCTTTGGAAATTGGGGCCGGCCGCGGACCTCGGCTTTTTTTATCTCAGTGTTTGCGTTTTAAAGTGGACTCTAATCGTTCCCTCGCACTGTTGTAATGAGCCTATATCGGGAAGAGAATCCAAAACTTCAAAATGCCTAATCACACTCAAAACTACAGAAGGTTGCACTCCACAGTTTGTTAAGATGGCGTATCGGATTTTTTCAGCGTAATTTTACTGCCATGTTTTTATGTAGTTTGCTTAGGTTCCCTGTGATGCAACGGAGAGAAGGACTTGAGCATTGGAATTGGCTGCTGATTGGTGATCACTCCCAAGGGCTTCTTGTCCTTTTTGGCTGGCGAGTTTATTCTCTTTGGACTTTTCAGTGGTGATCTATGCGGCGATTCCTGTTGATTTTTTTGTGGAGATTTTTGCGGGGACCTAAGATGGGACCCCGGTTTCAAGGACTTTGAAGGTGAGGAAGGCACCTCGTCGATGGAAACTATGGGATTCAATGATAAAGTCTGGCTTCCCATAGACACGAGTCCGAAAATTTGTAGATATAAACTCAACTCTTTGGTAGCCGCCCAGAGACTTTGCTCCTCGAAAGAGCTCAATAGGAATTTGTATGAGATGTTACCTGCCAATTCCAGAAATTTTTCCCAAATCACTTCGGTCTGAAGAATCAGATTTAATGGTATAATGACATTTGCCCTGAAGTCCTCACTCTCTGGCTTGAATTTTTCAGAGAGGGCTTCATTTCCTCTGAAAGCTGTGAGCTCGAGCGTATGCGGGAGAAATTTAGTGATCTTCTCCGCACAAAGTCTAGCCTTGCTGTCATTTCCTTTAATCATGAAAGTAATGCTTTGCTTACCGTTAAAAGCATGGATGGATGTGGGGAAATCAATGAACGTGCTGTACTCGTTCTCCAAATCATTGACAAATTGTAAATCGTATCTCATTTTCCGAATAAGCAACAGATAATGGCTTCTTAGAAGTCGGTAATTCACAGTATTGTAGACGACAGAAGTCCCATTGATTGATAAAGACCGATTCTGACAGCATTGTCGAACGAGCTGATCAATTTCGTGCTTTACAAACATTATAGTGCTCAGGTTTTTCATCGGGCACTTTATCAACACGTTGTTACCTCTTCTGAACAGGAACAAGTTTCTGTTGTTATTTCTGTTATTGCCCATGCTCTCCACATTATTCAGAGAACCAAACAAACCGTCGTTCTTCGAAAACTTGATGAACACGTTATATTTCTTCAGAATCGTCTGGATTATAGATCCCCCATTTCCAATGAGACTTTTATGAAACACCTCAGGTATGTTAAATTGCAACTCTGCCGGATATTCCATCTCTATGAGATCTACCGTTCGCGTAAGGATTTCGAAGGCAGTGCAAATGTGCTTATTTTTCATTCCTGGACCAAGTCTCACGCTCAGCTCTATGAGAAAGCTAAAATTGTTAAGCTTCCGGAATGCCACACTGGGCACATTTCCCAATTGATTCAAGATTTTAGTGATTTTTCCATTTTTCTTGCCACTCAAGAAGTCTTTTTGGTCATTTGCTAGCTCCATTTTCAATGCTAACTCAAATCCAGCTTTGTCCTTGTTCAACACTTTAGAGAAAAATTGGTGATTTTGAAGATCTGATACAAGGTCATTCAAAAGCATATGTATCTCTTTCTTTGATCCCAAGATCCTTATCCCGCTTTCGTTGTGTATAAGAACACATGTCTTTTTCAGATGAAGAATATTGATCAAGTAGTATTCGAGATCCGTTGTTGAAGGGTCACAAGAAAAGATCATATCAAGCTGATATAGACTGTAGCATAATGCGTTGGTCTCCATGGCAGACTCTCGAACAGAACTCTGTGACTGCCCCTTCACCACGATCTTCTGCTTTCGCGTCTTTCCATAACACTTTTGAGCATGGGTCTCATGTTTGAGCATTATAGAAAATACGTCTTGTTTATGGTAAAGCGAGATCAAATCAAGTTTCTCTCTACTGATTTCCATATCTTGAGAAAAATGCATGCCTCTTTCGGGTTGCCTTGTGTCGACGACGCCAAGTAAATCTGTAAAAGCTTTCTTGATAAATGAGAGCTCTGCGACGCTGTGACTTGACAACCATATAGGTAGATTGTCGGACTTTTTCGCTTGTTCGTCTTTCAAAATATTATCAGAGAGGCTAGGCAAATACACATTGACTTCCAGCTCACAGGCGATTTCCCTGAAACCTGTTAAGCCAACTCCCCCTAAGCAGGGCACTATCGAAAGAGGAACCGGCACCTGCTCAATGATGCACCCATTCAAAAGAGAATCGATAAGGATTCTGACACTCGTTTCAGTTGGGTTTAAAAAAACGTTATCTCCCATGATGTAGAGGATCAGATCATTCGACTTGGTATACAGGCCTTTAAAGTCTGTCTCGTGGTCTGAGATCATTATCTCTACATTATGTTGCAATGCAATCCCATTCAAGCGGTGCAAAAATTCGGCTTCAATGTTTTTGACCTCGCTCGCCTTCAATATGAGTTTCTTAAACCCGATGCTGTTATAGGCTTTAAGTATTTCTGATCTGGAGCTATTCACAAATGTCTCGTTTCCGTTGATGCTGATAGTAATGAGTTGATTCTTGAGCTGCGGCTCCACAAGCTTCACATGATTAACCTCTGACATGCCGTTGTAGTTAAGAGATGTGATTTTCAGCCTCAAACGGCTAATATTATCCATCACACGAACGTCGTTCTGTGGACGATGGTCTAGGATCTGGTAAGGTATAAGTGCTTTCGACCATTCCGTATGATCAGTCCAAAGGCCTGTGCTGGATTCGAAAATTCCTTGGTGTGAGTTGACCAAGTATGTGTACTCAAGGGAGAAAATGGCTAGGGTAGAGTCCATTATGGATGCAAAAAAATCGAACGCGGGGAGTTACAATCGATACTCGGGCGAGTGAATGACGCAAAGATGATATGAAATCAATTTTGGTGATGGAGTTGTGATGTGTAACGAGCCTCCCCCATCTTGTTCAAGCAGGTCACGAAAGTCCTACTTTGGTTTCATGGTAAATATCGGGACTTCCTAAAATGGAACTATTATAAATAGTCATGCATGCACTAAGCGTTTTTTCCGATCGTAACATGTAAGATTGTGAAAGGTCATATGCCGGATCATTTACGAGAACTTTTTTAACACCCAAATGTAAGGGGAAGTTCCACCTGGCAGTGGAAATTCAAATCCGCTGCTCATAAAGATCAGAGTCTTTTTGTGTCCCAAACGTAAACCATCTCATCCCACCCCGTAGTGGCAGCCCACCCAGGCTCACCCCAAAGGCTGTAGTCGCACCCAATGACAAACTCTCGGTGCTGTCTCATGACACCCCTGCACCCGCTGGCGCTATTGTTTAAGAACCGAGCTTTTTCATCAGATTGGTCGTTCCATACTCTCGCAGTCATGTCGTAAGATGCACTTAGAAGCTCTTTCCCGCTGTGAGGAGACCACGTCACTTTACGCACGGCAAACTCGTGGCCCAAAAGCTCGTTTAAAGGCGTCGGGCCCCGCATGTGGTAGGCTGGCATGGGCAGGTGCAGATTCGGCAGGTCGATCTTAGTGATCATGCGTAGATCCCATATCCGCACAGCCTTGTCTGTTCCTGCGGATGCAATCACTGTTGACTTGTACTTATTCCAGTCAACCGACAAGCATTCTAGCCCACCGTGCGCGACAAAGTCAAGCTGAAGAGGCTTGGGAGCCCGTATGTCCCATATATGCACGTGAGAGGCACCTGTGCAGCTCACAATCGTCAGTGGCGAGTGAGGTGAAAACTCAGCGTTGTATATACATTGGGTAGTGTCTATCTGGCCCTGCTGGCTTTTGTGTGAAATAGGAATCGAGGGTCGAGCCGTTTTCGGCACGCTGGATGCAACAGTAGTGTAGTCGACCTCTGGGCTTAGCGTTAGAAGTGACTGCTGTCTGTTAGGTGCCCAGACTTTGATCGTGCCATCCCAAGACAGCGTCACAAAGTTGACCTTGTCCACAAGGTTCCAGTTCACAGAGAAGACTTCGCGCTGGTGCTCCTTGAAATTCATGACGGGAAATTGCGGTACAGTCGAGTCAAATAGTTTTACAGAGCCATCTCCTGATGCTGTGGCGACCTGATTCTCATGCAACTCGCTCCATGCTAGATCGAAAAGGCCATCTTGAGTCTCCCATGCGATTTCTTCCCGAATTTGTCCCGAGCTGTCTATGTTCAAAACGAAAAGCTTGCCGTTGCCAACCAACCCGTAGTTCGCCGCGGCTGCCACCGCCAACTTGTTATCGAAATATGGCGAGTATCCAACTCCATAGCCGTTATATCCAACTGTCCTGTAGGAAATCATTTTTAGATGACTAATGAAGAAAGAGCTTGTCTTTTTCCAAGTACTGTCTTTATTTGGTCGCAATCTCTATAGATCGCTTGTACGGTGGCCGGCACGCTCCGATATGAGGACGCGCGCACCATACTTAACGTGTCGTGGGCTTGATAAGGCATGAGGTATTCAAGCCAATTTTTCGAGAGCTCATTCGGGTGCATTCAAAATGAGTCTTTCAAACCAGAACTATGATCCTTCTTTTGCTTACACTGAAGAGGACCTTGAAGATGTGTACCTTAGTAAGTTTCAAGAAGTTTTGGATTTTTAAAAAGAAAAAGGTTGCAGCAAAAGTTTTTGATTGAGGAGGAGTTACACAATTTCTCACAATTTTAATTTATTGGAGCCAATGACTACGCTTCTTATATATTTCTCTTGGACTTATTTGCTTGTCAACAGTCAGAACTTGAAGCTATATTACTGAATTGACATCTCTTGATAACATTGTTTTGCGTGTTAATGAATCACAATTTGTTATTGCTTTCTTAGATTACCACCATGTCGTGTGCCTTGACTGCGACTACTTACAGAAAGATTTTTACTTTCTAGGGGCTCTTTTGCTTCAATATTAGATCGATCTTTTCTGGACTAGACATCAAAGGTCTTCGTGTCCAAAAACTTGATGATGTTGTGATTCTCTGGCGCAATGTCTGAGATATGTAACAACCCAAACGAAATTAAATCACCGGCGATAAGAGCAGCCTTTTGCTGTGAGTACTTGAGATAGTCGAAATCATCATCATTTGATGTGATGGCCTCTTCTTCTACCGCACCGTTGTCATCTTGGGAGATCGTCAAAGCATCTATTCCTGTTGAATATTCGTATGTGCTTAGTACACCTTTGCCCGAAGACGTCGATGTGATCTCGTCCACAGGGTCCTGCGAAGGGCCACTCTGGATGAGTCCCCAAACTAGCCAAAAGAATTGAACTGTCGCGCGCCAATAGACTATTTCGTTGTACAACTTTTTCACCTCAAACTCTGACATGGTTTTCAAGTCGTCAGTTTTTGGGTCGAGTTGAGCCTTCGTCTTCAAATTGGAGGAAGGAAATTGGAAATTGTATTCCACGTAAGATTTAAGCAAGTTGATCTGTTGTGTTTGCGTGGGATACCTATGCTCGTTGATGAAGTATGGTTTTTCTTCGTCATGATAATCAGACATCCACTCAGAAAAGTGGTCCGCGATATCAAAAGCAGGGAAATTTGCTCCCGAGTATTCGAAATCAATTACTGCTAGATCAGCGTCTCTTTTGTTGCTGGTGCTTAGGGTGGGGGTGTCCGTATCAGATTGCACCACGTCCTTTGGGTCGAAAGTGCTCTTGATGAGCAAATTTCCGTACTGAGTATCATTGTGGCAAAAACGGTAATTGTCAGAGAGCGCATTCTCGTCATATTTCAGAAGAAGCCAGTCCCTGTAGGCAAACACGAGGGAACGAAACTTCAGCCAAGGCATCAACAATGTTTCCTCAATAGTCTTCTCGGGAAGTCTTTGAAGTAAATCTCTCTCGAAAAGCAGAATCCATTTCATGATCTGCAACCAGGCTTGCGGGAGCTCCAAATTTTTGTCGCGTTCGTCCAATTTTATGTTATAATGCAAGTCTTTCATTCTGCGGCCGAGGATTTGAGAGATGATCGGATCTCTTATTTCTTCCTTGCCCAAGGTCACGAACCCCTCTAGGAATTGCTCAAAACGCCCATTACCAAAGATACCCAAGAGCTTGGGCCCGATTCTATTTGAGGAGAGCTTGATCAAAGTCTCCAATTCGTAATCTCTATCGATAAGACTATCTACATTTTTGCCGTAGACCCTAAGCAATAACAGTGGCGGTTGAAGTGGCGAATCTGAGCTTCTGAACTCAATCTTATAGATCGAGTTAGTCAATGCACCCAGAATACGCGAGATCACTATGTTTTCCGGCGAGAGGACCACTTTGCGCCATTTGGAAATTTTCAACGCCCGAATGAGTCCAATTAATTCTTGCTTGAAGAAGTCAAGCGGTAAGGTATTGTCCAAATTTAAGTTGATTGCAGGCACAGTCTTATCTCTGGCAGGGTCGATTTGTGTTGGGGTAATGACTAAGCGATTAACTGAGCTCGACGAGAGTGATCTCTTGGATGCACTCAAAGACGGACGTCTGGAGGACGACGTGGACCGGGAGTTGGCGGTAGAATTTCTAGTCCGCGATCGCGAGCGTGATCGGCTCAGATGAACCAGCGAATGCGTGATATCCATACTGAAATTGCAAGGAACTATCTATGTAGATTATTTGAAAAATTTCAAGATAGTGGAGAGGTTATGAGGGAAACGCAGCTCAGGCAGTCACTAAGGCCCCGCTTCGCCCCTAAGAGGCACGGGTGCCGAACGGATCGGGCGCCCGAAATGGATAGATAAGAAAAACAAGATTACCATCATGCAGTCTTATGATAGAACAAACATTTTTTTTTTTTGAATTTCAGAGGCTTTCACCAAGAAAAACCTCTCATCACGACACTCAGAGCCTGAATGAAGTTCTAGAAATTCTGCCTTTCAAGCCAGTCCAGTTTGACTCTGGGCCTTGCTCGATAGAGCAACTTGCCCGGTTAGACTTCTGGATCTAAGACTGATCAAAGTGAAAGCTGGCTGGGATCTGCTCAATAAGGCAAGAGGTGTATGGGATTTAGCATATTGGAGGCCGCATTAACAACTAGTCTGGCACATTTTTCAACGGCTGCAAACATGGCGGAGGGATTTTTTTCAGCTGATGTGACGTGGTCTGAGAGAAGTGCACACGATCGATTGCAAAATCGGGACATAACGCAGATCCCAGATTAAGTGCAACTTAAGACTTCAAATCAAACCCTTCCAATCTATCTGAGAGACTACTAATCTAGCTCCCATCTCATTCGACCCACTCTCAGCTCTTAATTGCATTTTAGGCTGTATATCGATGCTAAGTTTCGCGCATGATGGAACAGCATTCCCTCCACGCTTAGTATACTTCTAGTTTTTGTGACAATCATCTCGGGACAGTTCCGGGAGAAAGTGCAATCTCCAGGTATGTAACATTCACTCTCTTCCAAATACCTTCGTCGTTCCAACCCAATTGCATTCCAAATTGACCGGTCGCTATTCGTCTGGAAAAGCTGAGGTATGGAAAGTTCTAGTGACTTCCGACATTTCTTTGCGCGTTCACGCGACACACTGTAACCATGCTCTGCGCTCGCGGATCAGGAATTTTTCAAGCTGACACGTGCAACAAAAAATTCCAGACTCACATATTCCAATCCTTGAAAACGACTTTTTGCCATGGTGTATAGAGAATTACTTGCTGCGACGGGTGTGCTTAGCACGGCCGTCACTTATCGGTTGTTACAAGACAAAACAGCGGAATTTAACTCGGTCACCACCAAATACCGTCAAGATGTCGAAAAGCTTGAGCAGGAATTGAAGCAGAAAGCCGAGCAATACGAGACACAGAACAAGGCCGAATTGAAATTGCACGAAAAAGCTTTGCAGGAGAAAACGAAGCTTGTGCGCCAGGGCGACGATGAGAAAGCCAGGTTGGTTAATGAAAATGCAACATTGACACAAGAGGTCCTGAAAAGCTCGCTCAAATTGACTGAATTAGCCAAAGAACGCGATGTTTTGGCCGCCAAACTCTCAGAGGGATTAAAAGGAGCCGAAGATTTGAAAAAACAGGTTGATAAGGCCGAAGCCAAGGCCGAAGAGTTTAAGCAGAACTATGAGTTCAAGTACAACACCGAATTGTCTAAAATTGTGGCTGAAAAAGACATACAGATTTCACAGCTGAAGAAGTCGGTAAAAGAGCTTCAAGATCTCATCCAGAAACTGAAGCTCGAGTTCGAGAGCGCTCTCGAGAAGACAGCCCAGGAATTGAAATCATTCAAGGCCATCGCTGACGAAAAGGTGAAGAGCTACGAATCTTTGATGGAGAAGTCAATTGAGAAAGACAACAAAATCAAAAGCTTGGAGAGGGATATTGAGTCCGGCAAGAGCAAGATTGACGATCTCCAAAGTACTTGCGAGGAGAAAAACACGAAGATTCAAGATCTCGAAACCCAAGTAAAGGAAAGCAAAAAAGAGATCGATGATCTAAAGAAGTCTCTAAAAGAAAAAAACGAAGCAATCGCCAAACTCGAAAAAACCAGCGAAGAGGCCAAAAAGTCTTTCAAGAAGCTCGAGGACTCCGTCAGCGAGATCGAGACCGCGAAGAAGGACGTTGAAGAGTCTAGAGACGAGGCGAGAAAACAGATAACAAGCCTTAAAACTGAATTGAAAGCAAACGAAGAAGAACTCGAGGACCTCAAAAATCAAGTCAAACAGAAGAACGAGGTGATTGAAAAGCTCGAGGCGGAAGCAAAGGAGAAGGACTCTGCCATGAAAAGTAGCGAGAGCTTGCTTGAGTCGAAGACTTCTGAGATCGATGCCTTGAACCGTCAGGCAGAAAATCGCGACAATGAGATTCTGAAGCTCGAAGGCGCTATTAAAGCCAAAACAGAGGAACTCGAGAATTTCAATGCATCGGAAAAGGAAGCAGAGATTGAGCGCTTGAAAAAGGAAGTTTCCGAGTTCAAAAATGCCCATGACTCTCTCAAGTCATCCGCCACCGAGTCCGCCGAAAAGCTCGAAGACACGACGCTGTCCCTCAACGCTTTGAAGATCGAACACGAGCGAATCAAGAAAGAATTAGGCGATTCAAAAACCGATGTAAACGTGTTCCGTGACCAAGTGAAATCTCTTAATTTGGAGTTGGAGCGGACAAAGAAGAACGAGGAGCAAGCCAAGGCATCCTACGAGAAGACCATCAGTCAGTTGAAGCAAGATGTCAAGAAGAGATCTGCCGAGCTTGAAAAGTGGGCGGAGACCATTGACAGCAACGCCAAAGAAAACGAGGTCCAGGCAGCCAAAATTGAAGAGTCTCACCTGAAAGCAACTGCCCGGGTAGAACGTGCTGAAAATTCCACGACCCAGTCTGAAGCCTCAAAGGAAGCTTCTGACGGTAAGAGACAAGAGCTGAGTGACGTGAAGGTATGGGAGGAGAGAGAGGCCGAGCTCAAGAGAGAGTTAGAGGAGAAAAGGCTCGAGATTGAGAAATTCAAGAGAACCGCGGAGGTCTTGAGGGGTGTCACCAACAAGTACAAAGAGCAGTTGGA
>JAKUBE010000763.1:0-12519 GCA_030674755.1 Metschnikowia henanensis | reverse complement strand
GGCAGCCCGAGCCCGCGCGTGTTCCACGGCCACCTGAGTCTTCTGGACTCCAGCCGGTCTTTTTCCCGGGAAAATTCGCTCGGTGGAAGCACGCGCAGGAGCAGTTCGGTGGCCAAAACGGCTCTAGACTCGCCTTTGGCGGGCAAAACCACCCCGAGAGCTCGCCATGTGCCTGCTTTAGAGCTGGCTCTGAGCATGGGCTCTGAGGTGGCTGAACTCCGCGCTCAAATCGCGCTGAAATCGCAGGAATTGGACCGTAAGGATGCCATTTTAAATGAACTACAGGCCACGGTTGACCAGCTACATCCGGTTCTCGAGGACTACGAGCGGAATCTCGAAGAAAAGGAGCGCAGGCTAAAAAAGCAGAAAAGCGAGTACGACAGGGCCCGCGAGGAATGGCGCCTGAGCCTAGACTTGATGCTTAGCTCCCAGCAGGAAGCAGAATCTTTGTACGAGTTGCAGATCGGCGATTTGAAGGAGGAGTTACGGAGTTTGGCGGCCGCCCATAGTAATCTTCATGAGGATTCTAAAAACGGCACTGTTGCGGAGGAACTTGCCTTGCTTCGCGAGGAAAACGAGCTACTACGGGCCAGTCTTGCTGATCTCGAGCAGCAGCTACAGAAGTCGCTTGCCGAGAACGCCGAGCTTAAGTCCGAGAACGCCGAGCTAAAGTCCGAGAACGCCGAGCTTAAGTCCGAGGCAGAGAACCTGGGAGCTTCTACAGAAGTACCCAAACCGGGCGAAAGTGCGGATGACGAGCTTGTTGAACTGTTGAAAAAGAGAGTGTACATGCTTACGCAGGACGTCTCGTCGATGGAAATGGTATTGCAGGATGCACAGGCACAGACACGTGCCAAGAGCAACGAGGTGGCCCTACTCGAAATGAAGCTAGAGGAGCTCTCTCTGCAGGAAGTCCATGTTCTTCTGGACAAGGTCGATGGAATGTCCTTGGGCGACTGGGAGAAGGAGAAAAGACAGTACCAGGACAAAATCGGTGAGCTTGAAAATCGCCTCCGGGCTGCGGAAGACAACTCGCCTTCGGTTGCAAAAATGTCTGAGGATGGTGAGAAAGAACTTGCGGCCTTGCGTGAAAGCGAATCTAACAAAGTGCTGGAAATCCGGCAATTGCATGAGACTATCAAGGCCCTACAGACAAAGCAGTCTGAAGTATCTGAAGAAGCAAATCATCCACAACATTCTCATAACACAGAGGAGTCTGATAACTTGGCAAGAATCGCAGTGTTAACTGAAGAGCAGCAGAATTCCAAGCAAACCATCGATCGGCTAAAACAGGAGCTCGAGGCCCGGCCCTTATACGACGACAGCGAGTTGACGGAGCTTCAAAATGCCTTGGGAGAAGTCGAGTCTTTGCATAAACAAGAAATGGCCGCTCTCCAAAGAGAATATGAGCTTTCTCGAGAAAACAACTCGAGAATGGCAGCCGAACTACGCGCTTTTCAGGAGAAAGAAGCCGTTTCTCAGCCTGAGGTTCGTGATCTCACAACCAAAAAGTCTGGGACCGATCAAAATACGAGCATATCCGTTAGTTCAGTGATCGCACAAACATCTGACGGCTCGTTGCCAATATACAAGCCGGAAAAAGCAATTGACCCCAGCGACGGCCGTGACGACTGGTGCGGTTTATGCGAGCGTGATGGCCACAACAGTTTGAACTGCCCCTATGAGAATGACATGTTCTGAGGAGATCTAGTTTATGCCTCGTGGCGCCGAAATGAGAACCAATTCTGAAAATACCCTGGGAGAAAAAGGCTATCCATAGACCGTCTGTTTCCCGAGTTCCGTTGTTTCTTTGTTTTGGCTCTGATAACTTTCAGATCGCTTTGCTGGGTGGAAACGAGTCGAAACTCACAGATATACCCCATCCACCCCAAAAACCATCCCTTGGGTTTCACTTGAAATGAGATTCCAGCACCCACCTATTTGTCTGTTTCCCTGTTTAATGGCTGCACCATTTTTTTGATAAGTTCCTGTCTCAAAAGATAAGGGTGCGTGTTGGTGGCTACAGAATTGTACATGAGCAAGTTCTCATGCATGGCCAACAGAGCAAGCGTGTCTCTGTGGACGTTAGTTATAAATTCTTCTCGCGTCGTGTCTGCGTTCCCCACTCCGGGGTATATTTCTTTTTGGCGCAAATACTGGTGGGTTTCCCGAACTTTGTCTGCCATTGTATGATAAGAGAAGAGGTGGATTGTAAGCGAAAAGTATTAAATGGGCATCGTAGAAGAGTGCTTTATATACAGGCAGAGTGGCCATACCCCAAAGCCTAATGACCATCTCACAGCATTAGGGAAAGTTTACCAGATACCTGAGTCCTCCTTAGCTAATATTTAACTGATACGTCTGCTTTTGTTGAAAGAATAGTATATTGTGTAGACAAATCAGCCTAGGTGTTTATTAGTGTCGCGCGCAAGTTCTTACGCCGCCCCACGCATGGATACAATAATATTAATAAGATATCCGTTTGACACCGGACGCATACGTATGAGGTCAAAGCTCCGCTCTCGATATCGAGTATTAAGAGCAGAAACCTCAAAAGCTCTTTACTTTTAGTTTGAGTGCTGCGTGATTTTTTGTCAGTGCCTGAGATAAGAAGACGTTTGTTCAAATTGAGGCAATTTGCACGCTGCTTGCGAAAGCGGTGAATCTAAAAAGCAGTGGATTAAATATTCAGCTTGCTCAAACAACAGAAAAACTCACCCCCACATTTCCTCAAAGGCCCTCTTATCACACAATGAAAACTTTCATTGTATTTCTTTCCTGAATTTCATGCTTTGTTCCAAAAAATTTGAAGCGGGGCTCGGAATGCGGGGACACCGTTCGGCTCGCGGCCGGATCCAGGTTTCCTGTGCGGCGATTGATTACAGGCCCAAACGAGAAACGGGGTTAGCGGGAGAATCAGAAGAAACATAGCTGCGACTCAGTTCTGAAAAAACCAGCTCGGCGGTTTTTTGGTATCGTTCTATAAAATTGGAGATAATTACAAGAAGTGATAATGAGACAATGGGCAGGAGATAGAACTGCGTGCTTTTGTGATGATTCCGAGTTTCAACTTTCAAGTCTTCCTGCCTCGTCAAGGTAAGTCTGTCAGATATGGGAACGGCCTAATAACGGTCTGCGCCATCCACAAAACTCGGGTTTAATCGGGTATACTGAATGACAGTCCGCAGCGAGCTATTAAAATGAGAAAGTCGTTTGGAGGGCGGCCTGTATTGAGAACGAAAAGCATACGGAACACAGGGTATTCCCTACTTTTATATAGATGAGAGAAAACCAGACAATGTTGCGGCGTGCGGGCACGGGCCGCATAATCTGCTATACCTTCTGGCACTGGCCCTTCTGAAAATTGGTAAAAAAAGGGGAGGCAGTAAGCTTATTGGGATGTTCCGAACAATCACAAGATCAAATATGCCTCCAGGAAGTCATTTTCTCGCAAACTTGTCATTTGAGCACAAGTTTCGGGCCTCCTCGTTCTCTGCATTCATTTACTGTTCTCCAGTCTGCCTCTCGTCCAGTCTGCACCCGCTACAAAGCAAGAGGCAAAGCTCAAAACCACAGAGATTTTTCTCTCCAGAATGTAAGCTCGACTGTCCCATTGTAGAGACCAGTGCCAACACATGCTTGTATTTGCTGGCCCTATTACATACCAGTTTTTTTTTTTCCAGTAATTGTCCTTTTCTAAAGAATGTAGCCCAATTGCAGCCCGGACAAACGAATGAGTAAGGCGCGCGCGCCCATGCAGGACGCACGGGCAGATGTCCTGCACCTGCCTCAGGCAGAGGCGGGCATGCAACCTGCGCACCGATAGTTTCCCAATATACGAAATTTGGAATCCCAAAGCGACCCGTTCCACCTGATTCAACCCCAGTATCGCCCGAGCCAAACGTCCCACGCCCCGCGAGACGTCTGCTATTCTAAAAGCAAAGCCAAGGCAAACGCAGATCCAGAGCCGGGCGTTTCAATTGCTATTTCTGCGACCAAACCCGGGCCATATCGCACCCCTACCAACCACCTCCCCTGGCATCGGCCGAGGCTGGATTTCGTGCCCCGTGAAAAACACCACCAACACCCTTTTTCGCCATTTTTTTTTTGGCAAAACCCCGCCCTGCCGCCGCAAGATGCCCCCGAAAGAACCCCCGGCGCCCATCGACATCGCCGAGCTCATGCAAGACCTAGATGACTCATCGCTCAAGATCATCCTGATGTATCTGAACAAGAGCTATTTGCCGCACAGCGAGCGGGTGTCGAACCTCGCGTGGCGGATCCAAAACAACAAGGCGGTTAAGCGGGCCAGCGGAAGGGTACAAAAGCACACGTCCGCGCACGTGACGGGCCCGTTTAGCCGCCTGCTGTTTTCGAAACAGCCAGACGCAAAAGCCCCGCCCCCTGCGCCGGGAAACGTCGAGGAGTTCGACTACGTGGCGCATATACGAAGAATCTCGCAGGAGGAGTACGATCTCCAGGCGCGGGCCAAGGGAAGCCCGCAGGCGGCGCCGACCGGGATGGCCCGAACGGCAAGTGCGCTAAAAAGCGGTTCCAGTCTGCTAAAAACAAGCCCTAACCCGCTGAAACTCGGCATGGGGCAGTTCCAGCGGCAGAATCCGAAGACGCAGCCAGTGCAGGCGGCTGCGCCGGCCCGAGAACCGCCGGGCGCCCGGGATCCGCCGGGAAACTCGTTTCTCAGCTCGTATATCAACTCGCTCGAGTCCACGATCAAAAACGACTACCCGCGGCCGCCGCCGGCCCAGCGGAGCAGCGGCCCGGGCGCCGGGCCGGGCCACCACGCCAGCGACAAGATGCTGCCTGCTACGCCACAACTGAAGCAGCTAGAATGCACCAATTGCCATACCCGAACCACGCCGCTTTGGCGCAAAAACGCCGACGGAGACACGCTCTGCAACGCGTGCGGGCTTTTTTACAAGTTGCACGGCACCTTGCGCCCCTCGAACAACGCGTTTCTACCGAGATCGCAGCTCCAGAGGACACCCAATGCGCTGCAAAGCTCGACGTTCAGACGGTCTGTGGACAGCGCGATTCTGCTGGTGAACACGGGGCTTTTCACGCAGATGAACGACGCGTCGGGTCTGATGCCCAATGACGCGATGCCCGGCTCGTCGGCGCACTTTTCCAACCCCTCGCAGCATCCATCTACAGTATCTACGGTCTCTCCCACCCAAGCACTCCACCAAAACCAGCCCGATGCGTTTTTCGGGTACGACCGCATGGCGCTGATGGACACGCCGCTCTCGCAGTATGGCACCGAGTCCCAGAATGCGGCCGGAAACGGCGTGGACGAAATCGATAAGTTGCTCAACATGAATCTCTTCCAGCTGGACCCGTACCAAATAGGGACTGAGAACCACGGCAGCGACTTTGCGCCTCATGGCTACGATATCCGGGGCATGGAGGCCGCGGACGAGATTTTGATCGACGAGCCGACGACCGGGACTAACAACTATAACTGGCTCGATTTCCAGCACTAGGTGGGGTCATTATAGTGGGAAAGAGTGGTGATTTCTGGGATGAAGGTTGTTGCACTATTAGCTGTGAAGAAAAAAAGCCTTTTGTGTTTACTCTTTTTTTCTTTGCGTGCAATTGTTCTGGTGGATGTCACTCGCCTTACGATTTATACTATTCAATTGCGGCCCGGGAAAGCCGCGGCTTGGCTCAAATCTATTCATGAAAAATATAGCACATTTCTCGAAACGTGGCGTTATTCACTGAAGTTTGTTTGTAAGATCCCAAATGATTTGGAAACTCCTTGGGATCAGCAGGTAAGTTGATTTAAATCCACCGTTGGCACCAGTATCAGGTACTTACGACTGATTGCGCACTACAAGTCGATAAGAGCACTATCCGTTGAGGAGTTCGATCAGAAATGAGTTCGATCAGAAGTATCACAGGCTCTCGGTGCTGGCGCTTTTGGCAAATGTCTTTATATTGGTTGGGCCAGTCACCAGTGTGTGTTTTACTGCATTGGAACTGCTCGAAAAGGAGTTTTGGACGGGCTCGGGCGTCTCCGATCTTTTCAACCGGGCCGAGCTCTTGCCTTTCATCGGCCTGGCGATCTTTGCCTTCGAGGGCATTAGGCTGTTCATCCCGATCCAGGAATCAATGGTATATCCGGACCACTTTACGCGAGATTTGGGCAGTGTGGCTTCAACGATACCCACGATTTATGTTTTCGTCGGTGGCTTGGGCTGCATCACGTTTTGTGAGAAAATCGACACGGGGATTCTCCTCAACTTGCCCCATAACTCGCCTTTTATAGTAATGGTATAACGCTCTTGTATGCGTTTGCTATACTATTGTCCACGCCCATTTAGACTTTCCCTGCCTTGCGCTTAATCGAGCTGTCTTGGCCCCAGAAACGAAATAAATGGCCAGCCACTCCAGGTGGGAGAGGGAAGACCGTCATTTTTTTCAGATATACTATAAAGATAGCGTTGTCGTAAAGTGAGTAGGCGATGAATTGAAATTCCCCATAAAATGGCAAGTGCAAGAAGTAGAGCCTAAGGCTTGGCCATAGCACTCTACACTTCATCCACACATTTTACAGCTTCATATGGTCAATAGAAGCCTTTTCCATATATAACATCTTTTTTAAATCTTCATCTCACACAACTTATAGTTCCATCCTCTTGTCTCCCAATTATCGCCTACACATAACACCCCACATTTCCCCTAGTAATTGCCTGGAAATGTCACCACGCGCTTGCCGAGATGAGACTCGTCGATCGCCTTCATAAACGCGTCTCTGAGACTGCCCGTGCCGTCCCACGGAACATGAGTAAACTTCACGGGCTTGAACACCCCTTTTTCATAAAGAGGCAACAAGCTCCGGATGGTGTCGACCTTCAGCTGCGGATCTGCCCGGGTATTTCTTGTCAACCAGTAGCTCTTAAGAGTGATGTTTTTCGCTAATTGCACCCCAGGCGAATACAGCACCATGCCCCCGGACATTGCTCCGTAGTTAACAAATGTTTGGTCACTGGAAAGCGACGCCACTAGATTTGGCGTGGTGGGACCACCAAGAGAGTCGAGCGCAAGACGAACACGCGCGTTTTCGCCGATTATTTTAGGTAGAGTGGAAGCAGGAAAGTCGTCAGCAACAAAGACGTCTTCTGTGATGATCAGCGTCGCACCTAGCTCGAGCAATTCCCGCTTAATTTCGTCGAATTCCGTCTTTTTCCGGACAATCCCCAACGTTTTTACCCCATGGTGCTTTGCAAGCTGGTACAAGTACTTGTTGACAAACGAGTTGCCCGCATTCATCACGATCCAGTCGCCTTCCTTCCAGTCAGAGACGTAGTTGTGAAAAAGCTGGTATGCCGTACACGGATTGGTCGAAATCGTCGATGCCTCGTCCATGGAAATGCTTTTCCCGTCATCACTCAGAACCACAATGAGCGGGTCGGGGTTTTCGGGCGTAAGCGGCACTATGGCATGTGATCTCCACGTGCCGAAACTGGTGAGCTTCAAAATCACCCAGTCGCCCTTTTTGTAAGCAGTTACTTTTGTGCCCACGGCCACCACGCGAAAACAGCCCTCGTTGCCGCCAACAGCGACTTTTTTCTCGTTCTTATCCTGGCCCAAATGTTGGAAATTGATGGGTGTCTTGTAAGATCCCGCCACCTGGAGTCTGTCTGATGGGTTCACAGGCACGCCTAGAGCCGCGATCAAGACCTCATTTTCGGCGAGTTTGGCCGCGTCAATTGTCAGCGTGGCATTGAATAAGGCCTTGGAAAGATCGGGGTTGGTCTCTGTGAACGCAGCAGCAGACACGTGGTACATGATGGATTTTTCAGGCTTTTTGGGGTATTTCCTAGAGCCTTGATTGGATCTAGCAATGGATCGCGGCTCGGCTCGGCTGGCTCGGCTGGTTCGGCTGGTTCGGTTGTTGGGCCGCGCCTCGCGCCGTTGCATATTCAAATCTTCATGCGCGTAATTTAACGGATTAGTAAAGGCCACCCCACTATTGACAGGGGCGTAAACTTCACATAGGGTGGGAGTGTTTCGTGTTTTATGTTTTGGAAGTTTTTTCCCGACCCCTTCAAGGGGCGCCCGCTCTGCCTGCCTGTTTGAGAAAAAGAGTATCAAAAGACAATAGAATCGGTTTACATTGTCGTGGCATTGTTATGGCATTGTATGCGTGAGGGGAATGAAATAGACGGTGTTGGCGAAAAGGTTGGTATTTGCCAGTACACTACACAGCGAGAATTCAGTAGGTGGACAGCTTTTGCTAAAAAACAATGAGTGTATGGAGATCCACAATTTGCTTGATCGGGAATCGGTGCCTGGTATTGGAAAGTCGAGGAGTTAGAATGACTCGTGTAGCGGGAGTACGTCGGCTAATTCTATCATTTATTTTTCTTTTTTTTTGTCAATTTGCTTAGGGCTTTAGAAGAGGGCGGAGAAGTACGACGAGCCCGAGAACTGACTGGATTTATCCTAGATTTGCGAACTATTTTTTTCGGTGGCATGCTCATTGTAGTTACTTGTTTGCAGCCATTAGTCTGTCATTATGAGCATCTTCGATTCACGCGATGAAAATTTGCTTGCTGACTAAGAGATTCATCTTACTCATCTTGTGAAAATGGATCGTTTATGGGACTGTCCTTTTTGTTTAACGCTCTGACCATTTTGGGTGTATCTATTGAAGTCCAATTTGGAGCGCTCTCACTTTGGTGCGCAGCTCTGAACTCATAGAATCGGTTATTCGTGAAATTTTTTCGAAGGAAGCATCGAATCCGCCGCTTTAAATAGAGAAGTATACGTACCGGGAGGCTTTTCTTTTTTTTTAAAGAAACATCTTTGGAGAAAATGCAAAATACATCGTGACTTGCTGATATGTGATAAGTTAACGAGGGTCACGATGTAAATTGCGAATCCCTCTAGTAATTCGTGCCAAGTCACTTCTTCCCTGAAACACTTCGTCGTAGCTCACAATTTAACAGGGACTTTGAGAATCTAGAGCGTCAACTTTAACGTTATTGAAGCAGGACGCATATCTAACATACGTTCGATGTACGAGAGCTTGGTGTCAGAACTCAAAGCTTGCGCCATGAGGACGGTCAGCTTTTCAACAGATATCAGGCATTGACCTTCGCTTGAGGACGTGTCTACATAAATCAACAAAAGTTCTAGTCAATGGGAATAAAAGTCGATAATAGCATTCAGCAAACGGAGAGTGGACGAAATAGACGATGGGAAAAAAAGAGCAAACGTAGAAAATGGGAAATTACGCGACAGTACCATTATGCGAATCACGCGGCGATCGAGCCACAGGCCGTATCCGCTTCCTAATATTAGCAACAAAAACCCACGTTTCCTCACCCACCAAAAACCGTAAGTTGTTGCAAAAAACGCATTGCGCAAAGTGTGTGGAGCTCCCAATCGGGTGATTTCACACGCCCCTTCTCAAAGTCTTGAAGGAGCATCCCACACTGAAAACAGCGTGCTGTGCAAAACCACAACAGTTGCCCAATATCACATACCACGTGAGCAAGAGGACGTCCAAAAAAAAAAAAACACATGCGCACGCACGCTGGGCTTAAAATAGAGCCGGGGCCTCCACACCCCAGCAACTTTCACACTGATAGCCGGCTTTACGGGCGTGAGTCCTGCGAGCGTCTCACCAGGCGCGTCTCTCTGAGGGCCCTGTCCTGCAGGTAGCGCCGGCGCGCGCCGCTCAGCCCCGGCTCGGCAGGGGCGTATTGACGCTTGGCCCCGATGCAGCAGGGCCGCTGCGTCTCATTGTGCTAAAAAAAGCGAGGGCTGTTTTTTTTCAGAGAATACAATGCGTTTTAACTTTTTGCCGTGTGGTCCACCAACAGGCGCTTTTCGCAGAACCCTCCCACGTCATCTCGAGTGCATACCTAGCGAGGCCCTGCTGCCCGGTTTCCTCTTGCTTTTCTCCTCCACCTGCCTCACTTTCTTTGGTTTGAGTCGGTGTTGATTTTCTCTCTAGCCTGGCCTCTTTCTCTTTTCTGGCTTCTCTAATCTTCTAGCGTGGCTTCTCTCTCTTTAGCCTGGCCTCTCTAATCCTCAGCCTGGCCTCTCTAATCCTCAGCCTGGCTTCCCTTTTCTTCTAGCCTGGCTTTTCTTTTCTTCCAGCCTGGCTTCTATAGCCTGCCTTCGCTCACTGACTAGTGCTCGCACTATACCTTCTACCAGCCTTACATTTTACCATCTCTACACTCGCTACGATGGGCCTTATTGCCCGAATCAGGCAGTACGACCATGACCGCCGCCGGTCGCTCCAGACGCCGTCTCCTTCTCACACAAAAGCGTCCGAATCCGTGCTGCTGGCCGCCAGCGACTTTCTGCATATGCTGTTGCTGTCGGCGTCTTCCCAGGATCTGGCCACCCGCCACACAGACGCGCCACTCAAGAATACCGCGCTTCTTAAAAACACGGTGCTACCCAAAAACACGGCGCCACCCAAAAACAAGGCGCTTTTAAATAGCCACATGAAGCCGCCGCCGGGTCACCGGAACAGCATGCCGACAATTGCGGCGATTTCCAATAAGCATGACGGGCGAAACCGGGACTTTGGTGCTGGCGGCTTGCCGGCGACCCGGAACCACCCGAGCCTACAGAATATGGGGTTCCCGAGCCAGCCGAATCCAGTGTACTCGGGCCCGGGTCCGGCGGCTGATCTGGCGCCTTATCCGGGCCAAATAATGGGGCAAAACAGCCAGAATATGGGCCAAAGTAGCCAGAGTATGGGCCAGAGTATGGGCCAGAGTATGGGCCAGAGTATGGGCCGAAATATGGGCGAAACGGCGCACCAAGCGGCCCCAAGACCGTCGGTGCAAAGCACGCAAACTCCGTATATTTCGCAGGAAAAGGCTCGGTCGACCGGGGCCGTTCCGTATATAAATCTGTCGTCAATCCCGGCGCCGATCTCAACTGTTTATCCAAATGGCGAGGAATTCCAGCCCAGCATGTCGGAGGAGTCTGGATCCGACGATCTGCGCGAAGAAGGGTCTGAAATCACGCTGGATGGGGATTCCGAAGCGGGGCCGGGGCCTGGCAGAAACCATCCGTACTACGAGCAGTGGAAGGATTACTACCGAGCGCTTGAAAAACAGAAACAGCAGAAACGGGAGTTGGCCAGAGAGCAGAAACAGGGATTGTCGAGAGATCAGAAACAGGGATTTTCGAGAGATCAGAATCTGGAATTGTCGAGAGATCAGAAACAGGGATTGTCGAGAGAGCAGAATCTGGGATTAATCAGAGAACAGATAACAGAGCTGGACAAGGAATTGGACAAAGAACCGAATCAAGAACGGAATTACGATCTGACTCACGATCTTCACCAAAACCAGCATACGCAGAGGCAGGCGGCTTCCCCTTCATTCTATCCCCCATTGGCCTCTCCAACCAAAAGAAGGTCCTATCCTGCAGGCCGCACGCCGCAAAACACGCCAAATGAGCGTTTCTACAATATCGTGCAGACGGCCGAGCCCAGCAATAGCCTTGTACGAAACTCGAGGCGCCTGACGATCAGGCTGAATCGTTCGGCGTCGATGCCGCCTCCCGAAGCAAGCAAGCCCGTGGCGAGATCACGTGTCATTTCGATGGAAGGCGCCGTTTCGCACGAGAAAAACAGTTTTGGCGCTGAAATGTCTGGTGACACTGTTCCCTCGGATATTCGGAGACCACGCCACGTTTCCTCGGCCCTGGTGGCCTCGCGATTCCGGCAGGTTTCGGGACTCTCGCAGCAGTCGGAGCAGATCTCTGACTACGCCGCGTTTATTTTGAGCGACGAAAGCGACCCCGAAGAGTCGACCATCTATACAGGCGTCGAGTCCAGGCCATCTGGTGGAAAGGTGGAGGAGATTGCTGCAAAAGAAGAGGAGATTGATGCAAAGATGGAGGAGATCGCTGCAAAAACGGAGCAGTTGCCCGAAGTGGAAAAGTCACCCGAAGCGGAAAACGTGGCCCCAGAAGCAGACACTAACTCTGGACCCCCCGGGATTTCCCAAAATTCCACCGTTTGGCGCGGCGTCACCGCTTCCGGGACCGAAACCGATCTCCAGAGCGTTTTGCACTACTACCAAAGCCCGGAGATTTTCGGCCCGGAGACTTTCGGCTCAGAGGCAAATACCAGCCCCGCGGACCTCAACAGGAACTCGTCCTCGGCGTCGGCCGGCTCCTTCAGCTCGTTGCAGAGCGAAAAACACTTCAATGTGGGCCCCAGTTTGCGAAGAGTCGCCACGCCTTCGAAAACGGCCAGTGTCGCTGGCCTGAAACGGAAAACGCGCCAATCACGCCAATCGCTGGCACTGCAATTCACGCCGCCGATGCCCGGCCCACCCCCACCCATCTCGCCGATGATCCAAACGCAAAACGGCCCGGATTTCGAGATCCAGAGGCAGTTGTCGAGCATCCACCGCCAGAGCACAGGACACCTTCCCATGACCGACGTGTACATGCATCAGATCCAGCAGCAGATCCAGCAGCTCCAGCAGCTCCAGCAGATGCAGCAGATGC
>JAKUBE010000762.1:0-12544 GCA_030674755.1 Metschnikowia henanensis | reverse complement strand
TTATAGCTATGTATAGTTTTTTCCTGTAATACGATGTGTTTCTTTCAAAAAAAAAGTAGCCTTTGAGTGGGTACAGCTCTCAGATTGTCAGGCACTTCACCGTTTTAAATTTGAATCACCCTTATTTCGTTAATGACACAATTTTGCCAAAAACAAAAGTTCGGTTGTGCTCTTCGTCTACTCAAGGTCGATCTGACCCAGCTATTTTGCCGCCTTTAAAATGATTGAGAGAACTGAAAGGGGTTGAGAACTTCTTGGCAGTGAAACTACAACGTGTTTTTATATAGGCACCACTTTCACAAACTCACTAACATTTGCGCAAACCTATTGGTAAGTTGACACCTTCCGCCGTGACCATTCTCCCCGGCGCCAAGAATGGAAAAGATGGTCACAAGAAGAAAAAAGTTTTCTCGCTTTCTCAGATAGACAACTTAAAAGAGCGTTGGCGCAAAATAAGGCAGTGACCACTTGATGAAAGCTAAGAAGTGATGAGTAAAAGAGAGGTTAGGGCTTGAGAATACCGGGGGATCTCAATACTCTGTGAGTTTCTATTGGATTTTTAAGGCCACATGAACAGACAAAGCAAACAAAATTTTCTCGAAGATTCATCTTTATTGATTTGACATAAAAAAAAGGCTAAAAAAAATACTCAATACACCAATTGATGGCTCAAAAGTACACAAACAAGCCAGCGGCAGTAACTCCAGTGATCATAGCCCACAAATTCACATCGAAACTAGCCGCTGCTCCGTCGAATACCTGAGTGGGAACTCTTTTGGGTTTATCCAGCGGGCTACCGCTTTTAACAGAAGAGGAAGAAGTGCCATTCTTTGACTTAGCAGCAGACAAGTCTTCTGAAGAACCTTGCAAGCTATCGATAGACGCTGAGGCACTGCTGGAAGCAGATGCAAACAAGCCCTTGTTGTCATTGTCACCAAGTTTGCCATTAGCAGAGTTCATAATTTCGCTTTCTTGCTTTTTGAAATCATACTTGGGCTCCTTTGCATCTTGCTTGTTGTCTTCCTTATTGGACTTTTTGCCATCTTGACCTGCCTCTCCTTTGGTCTTTTTTTCCGCATCGTCATATTTGTTCATTATCAGAGT
The DNA here is from genome assembly GCA_030674755.1 of Metschnikowia henanensis. Lineage (NCBI taxonomy): Eukaryota > Fungi > Ascomycota > Pichiomycetes > Serinales > Metschnikowiaceae > Metschnikowia > Metschnikowia henanensis. Next base: position 11,440 of record JAKUBE010000762.1, on the reverse strand, counting down.
TTCCTCTTCCCCAAGAAGACTCTTAATTGCATCGTCATTTGCACCAACCTTCTTGGTCGATTCGATATCAGAGAACAATTTATCAATTGACGATGAATCGGATCCCTGGGTTTTCTTATCCTCTTTCAAGGCAAGAGGGTTTTGGTCTTCCTGGCCAAGTTTTCCAATATTCTCAAGTTTGTCAAAGTCTTCCAACATGGAAGAGGAGGTAGCAAGCTTACCATTCTTTCCTTTCTCATTTGAAGTAGTAGCAGGTCCAAGATCGTTCAAATCATTAGACTGGTAGACCCCAGGCTCGATTACTTTCCCATTGACCACATTGTTTTTTCCCTCGATAACAATTTCACGTCTAACATTCTTCAGGCCGCCATCTGCAAATCCGAAGTCGAGAGCAGATACAGTGGCAATTGTGGTGGAGAGAATGAGACTGAGTTGCATACTTGGAGGATAAGACGTAGATTTTGAGTGTTTATCAAGCGAAAGTGGAGTAATATCAGATCAGTCCAATATCCAAATATATAGACAAAACGAGCCGGGGATCTCTTCAAGAAATACGTGGCGTTTTATACGTGTAACATATACCACGAGCAAACCCTTTTTGCTTGGGAAGGCATTATATCACCCAATTTAGGTGAGTGCTTGAGCTCAGATCCTGATCTAATTCTCATTGTTCTCCATACAATAGACTTTTTATAAAGTAGCCTTGTATAATTTCAAATTTATTTCACCTTTAACGCCAAGCTCCCCAATAACATTGAGACAATGCGTGGTTTGTAAGGCTTTTAAGTCCTGGGTCTTGAAACTTGAAAATCCACGCCAATACTAGTATTTAATGAGCTTTAATGAGGTGTATAACGGATTGAAATGCGTTTTTAAACGCCGTTCCTAAAAAGGCAAGAACACGGCGGAAATGTTGTCCGTGCATTTCCGGCATTGTTCATTTATAAATGATTGACTGGTTGTTTCTTTCTCTGTATAACCGAGAAGATTTCACATAAAAAGGTCTGACTAACCGTCCAATTTCGGCTTCAATCACAGCTGTTACCATTTCACGTGTCTACAGCTATACCATAAAAAGAAAGAAACTATCATGATTACGATAATATAAATGACGGAAAAGGGGCGCCTTCGTCTTTCGCAAAACGAGGCGTTGCATTGTCGTGTATACTAGCAAAAATACAACTGAAAATATCCTCCAAACCCAATTCGACATTCTATTTCTTCTTTGGTTCTGTCACAGAATCAAATCACCTCCCAAGAAGGCCGGAGCCGGATATGAGTACGTATAATTTTTTAGGGTCAGACGAACCTCGAGCATTAAACGCTTCCGACATCTTTTCCGCTCTCTCTGATCGTGCTATAATTTTTTGCAAACAATGTCTCCTTGCAAAAAAGTACGCTAAATGAATAGATTTGGGGGATCTCCCGAAATAGAAGTTGTTGCAATCTTGTGCAGTTTCATGTTTAGCCACGACATGTGGAAAAGGATCAGCAAGCCACCTCGAAGAGACGGGTAGTTCACTGAAGATGGAGCCGCAGTAGACTTCATGATTGATTTTTATTTTTACCCTTCTCACATGATTGAGTAAAAGGGGATCTTGTGACTTGCTTTCTTGAAAGATTTCTGTGGAAAAGAACAAGTAAACCAGCCGTTGTGTTTGATCAACTTTTGGGTGCGAAAGGTTGAAGAGAACCGAACGTAAATCCATAAAGCCTGAACGCTCGAAGTATTCAATAGAGATCTCAAATGCTTTGAAAATACTTTATGTTTAACATTTTTTCAATAATCTGAAGAATCAAGCGGAAACAAATAGAATTTGAAGAAAATCCAGAAACAGGTGATAACTAGACATGGATCTTTGGTATTTTGAGTGAGAGCCCTTTTAAATAGCTGACAACTAGATTTACAATGATCAGCGAGAGTACCCACTTTACCATCGGAAAAGAATTCAGAAGTGAGCGTTCAGATTTTCGTCTTCTCAAAAAACCCTCAAGTTTAAAAAGAAAGGAATTTAAATCATCCCACTGGTCTATTAATGAACAAACACGTCTCCATGATTCTCGCTCCGGCTACAGCCTCACCCTACAGAGCATCGCGTTTAATATTATGCGCACTCACATTTAAAAATACACATTCTTCTTCTTTTTCAAATAGCAATGTACTCTGGAAGACGCGCCGTTGTCACGGGAGCGTCGAGCGGGATTGGGTTTGCCCTCTGCCAGCGTCTTTCCCAATTGGGCTATGGGCTTACGATGGTGGCCAGAAACGAGAAAAAACTCGCAGAAAACCTACAGTTGCTTCTGACTTCAAATGGCCAAACACACCAGTACAGTGTGTGTGATCTTGGCCAATTAAGCGCCGACGGCTCCTCTGAACGTAGCTTCAAATCCTTGTTTGAATCCGCTTCTCTATTGGTCAACTGTGCGGGAATTACTAACCACAATGTGCTCACCAGACTAAGCCCCGAGGCGATTGCTAGTACAATCAACCTCAACCTAGTAGCGCCCATTCTCTTGTCGAAATGGGCGATTCTGCCCTTTCTCAAACAGCAGCGGAAGTGTGGAGTCGTCCCAAACATCCTCAACATGCTGTCCATGCTATCTACTAGTGGAATAACTGTGCCCGGGGCGACCCCTTATGCTGCACTGAAAGCGGGCATTTTGGGGTTTACGGAATCGCTAGCCGCCGAGCTAAACGGGAAAATACGGGTCAATGCCGTGTTGCCGGCGCTAGTGCCCGAGACGGAAATGGGGAAATCGGGCTCGCCTCTGCTTCCTACGGTTTATTTACAAGAAGTGATTAAAATATGTGAGCATGTGATTGCAGACGAGAAACTTAACGGAAAGTTTGTTGTTGCGGATGGCGGTGGCCTCCGCTTTTTGAACTGAAGACGTGGATGAAGATGATGCTGGAAATGCTAATTATGCAGAAATTCAAAAATGCAGAAATGCGGAAATGCAGAAATGCTATTTGTGCGGATAAAAGAGGGTCGCCGGTTCTCCTAATGCATCGTAGACTCGATCTGTCTTTTCAAGGACGCGGCAAATTCTGTGTGGGGGCCCAGGCTCTGCTCTTCGAGCCATATCGTGAAATCTTCTAGCTGTTCGATGTCGTGATCCTCCGTGACAAACGATGCGATATACTTGATCGCGGACGAGGACATGCCACTTTTTATTGCCTGGAGCGGTGTATCTAGAAAGAATGCCTTCAAGACCTCGCAGGTGCATTCCAAATCTAAGACTTTCAGGGCTATCGATCTAAAAGTCCGGGCTTTTTCCGCGACTGCTTCGTTGCTACGGCTCTTTTTCCTCAAGTACGCGATTATCAGAGCACATGTGTCGATAAGGTGGGCGATAAACAGCAAGCACGCGTCGAAAAGCTCGTTGTTGCCCTTGTCCAAGGTGTTGAAAATCAAGCTCCTGCTGAGACTGAGCCATGCTTGCAAAAAACCACGAATTTCTCGATACGCCGAAGAAATCACCTCGAGTGCCTCCAGAGACGTGTTCACAGCAGCATATTTCCTACGGAACGACGTGATCAACTGCGCAATAATGGTCATAAGGACCTGCGTGTTTTTCGGGTGCTGGAGGTTTGTCCTCATAAGCGCATACACCTCGTGGACATCCACATGAGCGAGATCGAGGCGGTCGGAACAGGCCAACACGTCCAATAACAACGCGTCATACGCGTCTGCGGAAAAGTATTCTAGCGACCTGACCCGGAGAAGCCGCGCCATTTGCTGCCAGTACCCGATTCTGTGGAAAAGCCAGAACGTGCTGAGACTCGGATCGCGCGCTTTTTCTAGAGACTTTTCCGAAATTGTGAGGTCCTGTACTTCCTCGTGGTCCGGGTCCAACGGCAGAAAAAGCCAAAATTCCATGAAAAGTGTCCGCAGGCACGGCATCCGCTGCTCGTGGAGCCAGTGGCACAAAACAGGAATAAGAGTGTAGAAAAGCAGGCGCAGGTTGAAAACAAAAAGATGCACCACGTACCCGAAAAGAAGCAGCACGCGATGCTGAGCAAATACGGGCGCCGGTTCCATTTGCAACCACTCGTCGATATCCTCCGCAAGCTGCTCGTGGTATTTTCTAAGGTACATGGGGATAGACGCCGGGTCGAAAAGCGCGCTTTGGTTGAGAGAGTAGTGGGTGGACTTGGTGCCTAGGGCAATCGACTTGCCTAGTTTTAAGGCCGCTAAAAGAGCAAGAGGAGGGGTCTTTGTGGTTTGGGATTTACCGCTTGCCTTCGAGGTTCCGTTGCGGACCTCGTTTTTTGCAGCCTTCCCGTTTGCTCGCCTGGATGAACTGCCGCTATCAATCGACTCTCCTGGGTATAAAGTGGAGACAATGTTCTTGAACATGAGAAAAATCTCTGCGTACGCCGCATGGCACTCCGGCGATAAATACGGCTTGAGAGACGCTAGACGCTCCTGCGCCGTTGCCGGCTTGACGAAACTAGCGTTCTTGCCCTTTTCGCTGGCGTAAAATTCGCTGTTGAATACGAATTTGGCCGGATACTTCGACTGGAGATCGGTAAGCGAGTGTATTTTCGAGACGAGCGGCCGCACGAGGCGCTTGCACTTTGCAATCGAAAGAGAATGCGGCTCATTGGTCTTGGGCATGTTTAAGCGGCCATGCTCGAGAAATATCGGCCTGCTTTTAGGGAATTAGTATTTGATTGGCTGGAGCTTGCGCCTGCTATGAGACTGAACTGGTACGTGGGATGCACTGGTCTTTGGGCCCTTGATTGGGCACCCGAGAACGGCAATCAGGGTGGGAGATTCTTATTTGGTATTCAAATTCTTCAGGCTTGTATTTTGAGTATCGAGGAGAATTTTGATAATCAATTCGGGTGCATCTTGGAGTATTGAGCCCAATGCTAGATTTCGTGTCCGCACTAAGTGCTGGTAGCCTCATGCTCAAAAGAAAGACGATGAAAATAATCAAGAGTTGTTTTCGATACAGAGGCTTCGGTGAAGGATGAATCGTCCTACTTCCTCCTTCCAAGATCCCAAAATGAAGAGTTTTGGTACTAGACTCGATTACTCACTAAAGAACAATGGAGAACCGCGCTCATGGTACATACTACAGAATTCTTAAGTTCAGTAAAACGCAGATATCTTTAAAACGTTCGCATAATCCTTTGAGCTGACTAACAATTTAGTACGGAGGAAAAACCACATGATGGTTCCAACAAGAAGCCTGGACGCGGCCGAATGTAGTCTAGCCCTGTCAATACCTCGGACAAAGAAGTAGCACGGATTCTGAGGACTAGAATTATGCAAACGGTTTTCAATCAAAAACTTTCACTCAGTTCAGGATTGCTTTTTATCAAACCATATCAAGTCATTAATCATTACAATGAATGGTGACATTTTATTTATGCCTTTCAACCACATCACGAGACTACATCAAAGGAAATTATGTTAACAAGTGTCTAAAAAGCGAGATAAGGGAGCGGTCCTCATCCAAAAACAAAGTATCATTTTGGTCAGATTGAAACGTTGTTTTCGAACGTCGTTTGGTATATAAACCGTTTTATAGGTCCAGATTGTCAGACATAAAAATTGATATCTAGAACCCCGGTCGGACTCGGGCCATTGACGAGGTGCCCTCCATGCGAACATATATCATACATTAAACAGTAGTTCAAAAGAACATTAAGATGTGATTGATATTTTCTCGAGCTCAAGATAACTACCAAAACACCGGCCCATTTTTTTGGCCCCTATATCCAACAATCATACCAACTTCCTACATTCAAACTCCACAGTCACGTGACGCGTCTACCCCACGCAACAGACGTCAACGATCTATAAAGTATCCACCATCTACTTTTCATTCAATTATCCATACAAGAGGATGTTGCCGAGTAAAGCCCTTTTTTTCCTCGTTTCAACCACTCTAGCAAACCCAATCCTTGGCGTATCTCCAGAAAAACAAGCACTCTACAAGCCAAACGAGCATGGAAAATGGCACTGTTTGCTGGACCCTTCAATCGAGCTTCTGTATGAGCAAATCAACGACGATTTCTGTGATTGCCCGGACGGCTCCGACGAGCCCGGAACCAACGCATGTGCGTTCACAAAAGAGTCACCAAAATACTTCTACTGTGCAAATGAAGGATATAAAGACGCGTATATAGAGAACTTTAAGCTCAACGACGGGGTCTGTGATTACGACATCTGTTGTGACGGCTCCGACGAGTACAAAAGTGGTGCCTGTGCCAACGTATGCGACCAGGTAAAAGTGCAATTTGACGACTTTGTGCGGTCGAAAAAAGCAGTAGTAGACCAGGCCTTGAAGACCAGAAAGGGCCTAGAAGAAAAAGCACGTGGTTTGGCGCTAAAGGTCCTGAACAGCGCCAAAACACTCGAGGACGAGATCGTCTTTGATGAGGCTCGTTTGGCCGATTTGAAAAGAGAGTTGGAACAGGAATCGAATGGGGATAGTGTGGATAAGAAATCCGGTCATTCAATCATAGAAACGCTCGTCCAAGAGCACCTGCGGAAACTAGAGGAGCAGATGCTGCAAATCTCTGCGCACTCGAGGCAAACCAAGGAGAGAACCAAAAAACTCGAGGCCATTTTGGACGCCCTTTTGCGGAACTATAACCCCAATTTCAACGACCAGGCAGTGAAACAGGCCGTTTCGGCGTATGCGGACTATGTTTCAAATGAGTCAGAAGACAAGGCAGAGCCCAGCATGAACCTCTCAGAAATTAGCTTGGGCAATCTCATTCCAAAATTGCAAGATGTAATTATTAAGCCTGGGGAGCTGGGAGTTGTGATTCTAGAGCCTGATACATCTTTTTTCAACAAGCTTCGGCGTGCATCCGCATCACTATTCGGCACAAACAGCGAAGAGTCCTCTCCCAAGAAAGACAGATTAGTCCCCGTCTTGCTGGCCGAAAAAGAGCTGCAAATCGCAAAGGAAATTGAGAGCCTCGAAAAACGCATCAAGCAGAAAAAGGCAGAGCACTCGATCTACACAGACGACCTCAACGCAAACTACGGCGACAACGATATTTACCGTGCAGTAAAGGGACAGTGGGTCAACAAGAAAATCGGGGAATACAACTACAAAATGGGCTTTCTCGATGCTCTTTATCAGGACAATACTTTGGTGGGCAGATTCTACGGAATCCAGGGAAACTCGATGTATTTTGCCCACGGCAGCAAGTGCTGGAACGGACCGCAGCGCTCGGCGCAGGTGGACATGGTTTGCGGGGCCCAAAACGAACTAGTTTCCGTGAGCGAGCCGGAAAAGTGCCAGTACAGATTCCTCATGAACTCGCCCTTGGCATGCAAAGAAGTGGACGAGGACGAGATTGCGCGTGCGTTCAAAGTCGACCGTGCGCAGCTCATGATATAGGTGTGTGGTCCTGAAAAGACTAGTCGAACGTGATCTTCTTGCCCGCAAACTTGACGTTTTTCATCTTCTCCTCGGCGATCCGCTTGGCTTCCCAAGAAGGATGCACTTTCAGCGATTCTCCAAATGCAGAAGCCTGGCCCGACCCGGCGGTTTTGGAGGTGTTTTTCTCCTGGGCGAGTTTAGCCTTCTGCTCCCTTTTGCGCTGTCTTTCTTCGAACTCTTGCTGTTTGCGTTCCCTTTCGCTGGCAATGCGCAGGTTTTCCTTCTGCACGTGCACGGCCTTGGAGCCGTACTTCTGTTCCCAGATCTTCTGCCGGGCCCTCTGGCCCCTTCTGTTTTTGCGTGTGGTCGTGGCCTCCTTGACCACCTTATCGTTATCGATATCCTCCTCGTCGTCTGAGCCTCCAGAGTAATATCCAGTAGCCAAGTCGGGGAGAACGGGCTTTTTAGACAGAGACGCCTTGGACTCTTTGAGAGGGGCCGGTATTTTACGTTTGTCGCTTTCTTCGCTTTCGTCACTTCCCTCGCTTTCGTCACTTCCCTCGCTTTCGGACATCTCCTGGTCGGTGATCTCGTTGTAATCCACATTAGGATCTGCCTCAAACTCTTGGTCCTCGTCTGACCCCGCCACCAAGTTATCATATGCAGAAAACTTCTCAAACGCGTGCTCGGCGTCGATTTCTGTGTTTTCCGCGTCTTCGTCGCTTTCAGACCCGCTGTCGTCACTTTCACTAACCTCAGCATTGTCTTCTTCTGCAGTGACGTCTTTCCCTTTTTGGCCTGTTTCCTTCGAACGAGCAGCGAGCTCGGCCTTGGTCAAATTGCCCCTGATTTTCCGGAAACTCCAGTCGATCTCCAGACAGAGCACCTTCATGTCCTTCAGATTCCACATTTTCGAGATGAAGTCGTTGACCACCTTATCGTTCTGGCAGTAGGTGATGAAAAAACGCGACGGGTTGTTGGCCAGGGTCTTATCGGAGATGCATTTCCGGACATCCTCGGGGATGTAAGTGGGCGGGCTCTCCTTTGATTGTTTGGTGGTCAAGACAGCAGCCACGATGATTTTGAGGAGTTTGGCACAAATGAGCTGCTCGTGGAACTGAGCACTCTGCAAAAGTTTTGCGAGATGTTTTTCTTTGGAGCCGAAATTCTTCTGGCTCTGCTTCACTAGACGCAGCACGTCTCGGCTCAATTTTTTGTACGAGCCGTGGTACTTTTTCTGGAACAAGTCAGCTTTCAATGCATGGATTTGTTGGAACGCTTCGTTGGGAGTGCTGGGAAGCTTCTTCATTATATGCGAGTTGTTTCTGGCGTTGACCAATTTTTTAGTGAAAGAGAACCGCGGCGTGGCTTGCGTGTACTTAGTCTCGAGGAGATCTAGCTTCCAGAGCTCGTTTCTTTTCTCCTTCATGGTGTCTTTTTTCTATGTTTTGGAGATTTCTATGTATTGAAGATATCGAGAGTATCTTGAGATGATCATCGGGCATCGGGTTTTTTCTCGCGGTGCGCATGGAGAGATGCTGGGAGAAGTATGATAGTTAATCTGGGAATATAGTTCATCGATGAATATATGCGGGGATCAGACTTTTTAAGTAATTCTGTAGTGGCTCTCTTTTTCTTAGTTGTAAAAAAGCTATGTTTAAAAACTATGATCAGACAAAGGCTTTTTTGGATTTTTTACTTACACATTAATTCTTCTCAAATTGTAGATCGAATGCACTTTATTTGTATTTTGCGAGTCTCAGGCTACTTTGCAGGCTAATACTAAAATCTGATCTGCGAAATACCTATGCTCTTTTCTCTGAAACTTCTTCCCCACAAATCATCATCTTTCCCTAAAAACAATAAGAATGATTCTGCTAGACACAAACGAGGGAAGTCTACAGCCAAAAAGACAAAAGGTCGCTAGGCAACGGAAGCAGGAGAAGCAGCATGGCCCAAACCGATGCGAGTATTTCCTACAAAAGAAGAATCGTAGATGTGCAATGCAGAGAAAAGCAGGCCGGCGATTTTGCTCGGAACACCTGGTTATTGCAAGTGAGACTTTAGATAGTCTGTCCAGCCCTCACAAAGAAATCTTCCAAAATGATGTCTCTCAAAATGATGTTCCTCAAAAAGATGTTCGTGTGCCGTGTCCTTTGGATTCAAAACATACGGTGAAGCAAAAAGATCTAGAAAATCACTTGAAAAAGTGCAATGCTCGGCCTGTCGAGACGCCTGAGCCATGGTATGTGAAAGATATCAACGCGAGACTCAATGCGCTGGAGATAATCGATAATAGTAAAGACTCAAAACTACTGGGGGCCGAATTAGCGAGGGCGCCCGAAGACGAACAGGCTATCTTCGCAAGATTGTTCCATGTTCTCGAAAAATACAACGAAAAAGTGCCGCCGCTAGAAAAAAGAGTCCAGAGCCACGCGGGGCTCGATACCTGGCTTCTGAAAAAGGAAAACAAAAAACATATCATCCAGCAGGCGTCGCTCATCGGCGCCATGAAGGAGTCTGGGCTTCTCAGGAACAACACTTTCTATGTTGAGTTTGGATGTGGAAAAGCCGAGCTTTCAAGAACAGTCAATGCCTGTGTGCTCCACGAAACAAATTCTCTAGAACAAAATTTCTCAACTCAATCAACGGATAACGACAGACCTTTGGTATATGGATATGCGCTCATAGACCGTGGAGTCAACCGCATGAAAATGGACAACAAGATCGTGAGCGATTGCGAGGGGTCTGCGCTCGAGCCGCTTATAAAAAGATCCAGAATCGATATCCAGCATTTGGATCTCGATACGTTTTTGGCATCTGCGCATCCCCAGTCGGTGGTGGCCATATCTAAACATTTATGTGGAGCGGCCACAGACTTGACGCTCAAACTGATTTTAAATTCGACAAACACCAGAAATGTTTTGGACGGCGTGGTGGTGGCCATGTGTTGCAGGCACGTGTGTGACTATGAGCAGTTTCTCCCGCAGTCTAGGTCCTTTCTAGCCGAAAACGGCATTTCAAGCCGTGCCGAGTTTCTGGTTTTAAAGAAGATCGTCACATGGGCCGTTTGTGGCAAACGGGACGGCAAGGAGGATACTCATGCTTCAGGATACAGTTACGATGAAAGAGAGAGGTTGGGACTGATTGCAAGACGCATGATTGACGATAGCCGTGTGGCTGCAATCAACGAATTGATGGCGGATCATAAGGCCGAGTTGTTTGTTTATGCAGACCGGGAGACGACACTAGAAAACCATTGCTTGAGAGTCACCAGGCGGTAAAGAAGTGGGCGTGATTGGGTCTAGGCAGCGTCTCCAAAGAAGAAGAATTTCATCCAAAGGATCGTCTCAGGGAGCTAATCTCAATAGCGTTTTCTTCTTCAGGAATAGATAGATGTTGTGGTTATGGAAAGTTTCGGGTCGTTGAATCACGGAACATCATTTGGACTGGGCCATGCAATGAATACCTACAGCCAGAAGCTGTTTTCGCCCACAAACCGTACTCTCATTATTTATTAAAGAAGCATGGAATTGCGTGGTAGTTCTGGAAACCTTCTAGCCAAGAGGCAAAACGTGAAAGGAGTACCGATAATTCTCTATTGAGTGCAATCCGTCCCTAGTTCATGGCGAGGTTTCAAAGCATGGCACCAGTCGTTGCTTCGAGAATCTGGAAGAATCATTGGCCATCCGTATTGACTACAAAAGAATCGGTTCTTTCCCAAGGGAACTGCATAGCCCTGTGAATTCATGCTTGGAAGAATGCTCAGGGAAATGACTACTGTCCCTCACGCCAATATAATTATAGGGTGTTAGCCATACATTAGAATTGATTAGTGACCACCCAAATCGTTGAATCGCAATGATCAGCAAATGCAACTTCGGAGCTTAGTAGCTTAATAAACTCAACACAGCTCTCCCCCATCTACGACCTACAAGCAAACTTCACCAGAACTCCACAGTTTCTAATATTAATACACAGAATTAAATCTTGGTCTCCTTGACACCGTGCTTCCAGATGACCACGTAGGGCGTGGTGCCGTCCTCACGGTAGTTCAACAAGACAATCATGGCGTCCGGGTCCA
>JAKUBE010000761.1:0-12599 GCA_030674755.1 Metschnikowia henanensis | reverse complement strand
GCGAGACGAAATCCAAGGGGTACGTGTTTCAGATGGAGATGATGGTGCGTGCCAAAGCACTCGGCTTTTCCGTGGGCGAGGTGCCGATCAATTTCGTCGACAGAGTCTACGGCGAGTCCAAGTTGGGCGGCGACGAGATTGTCCAGTATTTAAAAGGTGTGTTCTCTTTGTTTATCAATGTGTGATACATCGGCTGTGGAACGAGGGATTGTTGATTGGTTCTTTGTAAGTTTTTTTGTACACCTAGAGAGTAGTTGGTAAATTAGAAATGTATATCGAGATAAGTTTTTTTTTTTTTTTTGATTTACAAGGTAGGGTGTGTTGTCCGATCAAAATGATTATGGGGACGTTCGCAGCTAAAATGAGCCAGGGCTACTTGTGTGGGTATTAGAAGAAACAGACTTTTCTTATTCGCATTGAAAGAAAACCAGAAAAGACTCGTGGTATTTCGTCGATAGGATTGGAGCAACCAGAAAAAGATGGAGAAGAAAAGTTTAGAATCATGAAATGAGGGAATGAGGAGAAGCAACCGTGGCTCTTGTTACTGAGCGTGAGAATGCGTTCAATTAATAATATGGTATAGTTAAATCTTCTCGGCTGTATTCTGGCGAATAAAAAGCACCGATGAAAAGAAGATCTCATGAGCTTTTACGCACAAAATGATTCGGGGATCTTTAATAGCTTTTTTGAATTGGTGGTTGGAGATTGGGACTGATCTTTATTTCGCAGCGAACAAGCAGAGGCACCTCGCTTGATCTTTCCGCCGAAACACCAAACTATTTCATGAAAATTATCGATATGAAGAGAGACTGATGATATATTTCGTGAAAAACATAAATCTTTGCTGTTTAGTTGCATGCAAAGAGGTCACGTGCAGCGTTCACTAGAGTGTGTCTTTTGAAATAGGTTGATCGATTCATGGTTATCACTCATAAAATCATACATGGCCGATCTGCGATGTCTTTGATGAAGTTCAGAACAAAAGAAAGGTTGCGAATGTTCACCGCATCTATGAACGAGGGAAAAAAAGTCTTCTTCAATAGGCCTTGTAATATCGATATTTTCGTGTGACAGAGTCGATATGATACTATGGAATCAGGGCATTCATGGCGTTCAATCATTCACGTCATCTTATTTGTGGCCAATTTTGTATGAGCCCCGGCCCGGGTCCGGAAAAATAAGCGAGGTCAATGAAGGTACGTGATTTGATTGTTGACCGGAACACTGCGATGCTAATACAAGCAATCGTGCATCTCGATACGAAGACCGCCTAAATCCCTAGGGAAAGGGAAAGAAGATCATCTCAACAAACAATGGGAATCTAACTGTATCGTGGGGAACAAAAATCCCGGCCATCAAGTCTGATCAGTAATTGATCTAATAAATGATTTATTCATAGAGCGCTTCTCCCATCCAAGAGCCTGCACAGCGTTGATTTTTTCCTCTCCCAATATAAATTTTTAATCCCTCTTTCTCAGGCCCTCTGAGTGCATTCTGCCCCAGATCTCAGCGATAATGCGCTAACATGGTCATAATCTATTGCCTGCGATCTCAATCTGCACCATGGTGGCGTTTCTTTTAGTTTTTTATTTTTTCTAGCGCAAACAGATCGCCATGATCTCTCGTAGAACCAGTAATCCTCCTTTGTGAATTCTTCATGTCGTTTGTGAAAGAGCCTCTTAGCAGGCTTAAGTGGGGATTTATACCCGTGAAGAGAATTGTGGACGACGACATCGAGCCCCAAGACCTGGTTTCCGATTCAAGGGAGTCGGTCCAGGAAAGCAACTATGAGGATCTGGAAATCTTGCTCGACACTGCTGAGATCGAGTATCGGGACGAGGCAAATCGGCCCTGGTGGAAGTTTTTCGACGAGTACGAATATAGATTGAATAAGCACGCCCGGGCGGGCCACAAATGGTACAAATGGTTTGACGACAACGACACGCCGGCGGAGCGGAAGTTGCACTTGAAGATCGACGTGTTGCTCACGTTGTATGCGCTTATTGCATACTGGGCAAAATACTTGGACCAGTCGAATTTGAACAACGCCTATGTGGCGGGGTTGAAGGAATCGTTGGGCATGAAGGGAAACGACTTGGTCAATACGCAGGTGCTTTTCTCCGTGGGGAACATCATATTCCAGCTCCCCTTCATCTATGTCCTCAACGGACTTCCCTTAAATTATGTGTTGCCCTGTTTAGACATTTGCTGGTCGGCCTTGACTATTGGAACCTCCAAAGTTAGCACCCTCACGCAGCTCAAGGCCATCCGCTTTTTCGTGGGCACTTTCGAGGCCCCCTTGTACTTATCGTTCATGTACTTGATCGGCACATTCACGTTCAACCCCACCATGCTTGCGAGAAGAACGATGATTTTCTATTTCGGCCAGTACCTAGGAATCTTGACGTCCGGTCTCATTTCGGGCGGGATCGTGCGCCACTTTGACGGGGTGGGGGGCCTCGAGGCATGGAGATGGATCTTTATCATCGATGGCATTTTGTCGGTGGTGGTGGGGATCCTTGGCTTTTACATGCTCCCCGGCACTCCCACTGACTGCTACTCGATCTGGTTGACCGACGATGAGATCAGGTTGCTCCGTCGGAAACTAAAGGAAAACCATACGGCCGGCCGGCCGCACGAAAACTTGTTCAATGCGATTCTTTCCTGGAAAGTGTGGAGGCTGATTCTCTGCTCGTGGGAAATCTACGTGCTCACAGTGTGGAACTTCCTTGTGTGCAACAATAGCAGCGGGACGTCGGGCGCATACATATTGTGGCTCAAGTCCTTGAACCGGTTCAGCCCCGGAAAGCTCCAGGACCTTTCTGCATTGACGCCAGGGCTCGGCCTCATTTGGCTTTTCCTCACCTGTATGTGGGCAGACATGTTTCAGCTGAGGTGGTCTGCGATTTTGATCTCCCAGGCGTTCAATATCTTGGGCAACGTCATTTTGGCAGTCTGGTACGTTCCTAGTGGGCTCAAGTGGTTTGCATGGTGCCTCCAATATTTCGGCTGGGCCATGGCCCCGGTTCTGTACTCGTGGCAGAACGAGATCTGCCGCAGAGATGCCCAGAAACGGGCGGTGGTTTTGGTCACCATGAATCTGATGGGCTCCGCGTCTTTTGCGTATATGTCTGTGCTAGTATGGAAAACCGTGGAGGCGCCTCGTTTTCTTAGAGGCTATTCGTTCACGGCCGCAAGTGCCTTGGGTCTTTGTATCTGGACGTTTTTGGTGTTGTACTTGTATAAGAGGCAGGAGCGGAAGTACGCCAGGCAGAACGGCATTGTGTTGTACAATTCAGATACGGACCCGGAGCCAGTTGTGGTCCACAATGACGCGGCAAGTGACGAGAAGAAAGCAGAGGGAATTTGAGGACAATGCCTGTGGGTCAAATAGAGATAAGTACGGTATTTATAAAGTGAAGAGCAACTGGTGCATGGATGGATGCCGACGCCATCTGCATACATTCTCTTTTCTAAACACATGGAAATGGGGCAGCTTGTAATTGACCAGCTTGGTGGTTTTTTGAGGCTACTCTGTCACTTGATGGGAATAGCGAGAATTTAGACGCATAGTTGAATGTGATCATGAGACGTTGGGAGCTATGTGTAGTTTAATGCGTACATGGCTGGGCCAAAGCATACTGATTCGAGAGCTTAAAAGCTTGATTATGGATTTTTAAAACCGACAAAAACCGATCTCAGTCTTATTCAGTGGCTTAAAGGTTTACAAGCACTAGAAAGGGCCGTTCAAGGCTCGACTCGTGTGCTCAGTTTCCTTTGGTCACTTTCATTTAATGAGCCATGGGAGCAAATGATGTCTAAATGGGCTTCGCCCATTCGGAAGGTAAACACCTTGTTCTAAAGAGATGACAAAGAAACCTTCTCTCATCATTCTGATAATTTATGGCTGATTAGTTTCCTTTTGCCAAGTAGTATTCTCTTCCTCATTCCAAGATCCGGCACCAAGGGCCGCCTTTTCGCAGCCCTTTATTTGGCCCCAGACGAGGCCAGCTATTCAATAAAGAATGGGAATGAGTCACTTTTTCAAGCCAATTGAACGATAAACTCACCTTTCGAGAGCATCAAGCCGAACTTTTTAACATGGCGCTAAAATCCTGAAAATTATCCCAATGAGTTCCTTTCAACGACTCCCATCGTAACAAACTAATGCAACACACCCGTGCACCAGCGACCATCAACCATTATCAACAAGCATCGAAGCACTCAAATTTCACCTTTAATACCCCACAATTATCCCCTCTTCCACCACCCGCCATGGCAAAAGATACGTATCTCAAGCGAGTGCTCGGCACCGAACGGTACCATGCCATCAGAGCGGCGAAAATCTTGATGGTGGGCGCCGGAGGCATTGGCTGCGAGCTTCTCAAAGACTTGCTCTTATCTGGGTTTGGCGAGATCCATATCGTGGACTTGGACACCATCACGTTGTCGAACTTAAACCGCCAGTTCTTGTTCCGACAGAAGGACATCGGCAAGCTGAAATCGCTCACTGTAGTCAAGGCCGTGGAGAGTTTCAACTACTATGATGCCAAACTAGTGCCGCACCATGGGAATGTAATGGACCTGGCTCTTTTTCCCGTAGAATGGTGGGCGCAATTCGATTTCATATTCAACGCGTTGGACAACGCAGAGGCACGCAGGCACGTCAATAGACTCGCGTTGTTTTTGCGCAAGCCGCTCATGGAGTCCGGCACTACCGGGTTCGAGGGCCAGATCCAGCCAATCTTTCCGTATGCCACCGAATGCTACGAGTGCCAGCAAAAAGAAACGCCCAAGCTGTACCCCGTGTGCACGATCCGGTCCACGCCCTCGCAGCCGGTGCATTGCATAGTGTGGGCAAAGGAGTTTTTGTTCACGCAACTATTTACGTCGACCTCAGAAAACGAGCTTGGGGCTGCGGATTTGCAGAAAGAAACGGACGATCCGAAGGAGATCGAGCGCATTTTGCTGGAGGCCAACGAGCTCCTGGGCTTGAAAAAACAGGTGGCCCACGCCGACTTCGCCGCGCAAATGGTCCAGAAGATATTCCACGACGATATCGTCAAGGCCTTGCAACTCGAGAGTCTCTGGAAAAACAGACGCAAACCCGAGCCCTTGAACTTCCAAAAATTGTACCAAGCCGATTTGCAGCAGTTGGCCCTCGCGCCCGAAAGCAGCGCCTTGCTTGGCAACGATACAGAAGTCTGGTCGGTTTTGGAGACCTTGTATGTGCTTGTTGAGTCCACGAAGAAGATCCAGGCGCGGTTGCAGCTGGGCGAGCAGGAGATCTTTTTCGATAAGGACGACGAAGACACTTTGAATTTCGTTGCCGCGGCGGCCAACCTCCGCTCGCACGTGTTCCATATCGAGCGCAAGTCGAAGTTCGATATCAAGCAGATTGCAGGCAACATCATCCCGGCGATTGCCACCACCAACGCGATCATCAGCGGGCTTTCCAACCTCGCGTCCCTAAACTACTGGACCAAGAACTTTGACCCGATGGACTCCAAGGTCATTTTCATCAGCATCAAGGAAAACAAGCGCGCCACGTCTGCTTTGGTCGAGCCACCCAACAAGAAGTGTGCGAGCAGTGGCATTGTGAGCAAAGGGCTAGTGAAAGTGTCAGAGGCCTTTTTCGACACCCCGCTTGAAAAATTCCTCGAGGCTGTCAAAACAAAGTACGGCTACGTAGAAGATGTGTCGGTGATCGTGGGCAAGAACAAGTTGGTCTACGACGTCGATTTCGACGATAATCTCGCCCGCAGCCTTAAGGATCTTGGCGTCAGCGCCAACGAGACGCTTCTTATTCAAGATGACGCGGACGAGCTTGAAAACTTGGAGCTTTTGGTGTGTTTGGGTGGAACTCAAGAGATGCTTTTGCCAGATCTTGAGCTTCGCACGAAACAGACCGAGGCCGAGTCCGCTCCACAGCCCGAGCCTGATTCTGAGGCCGTATTATTGGAGACAAGTGACAACGCCATTGTCATTGACGACGGCGACGAGCCGCCGGCGAAAAAACGGAAACTCGAAAGCGACCCCGTGGAGATATTATGATTCTGGTGAGTATACGGAGAGTCTTTATTTCGGTCTGTCAATCGCACAGTCTCAGTCTCAGTCTCAGTCTCAGTCTCACTAAGATCTCTCATGCTGATTGTCTCATATCAGTATGAGGCTGCGCGAAGCCCGCTCCTTCCGATCCCCATTCCCAAAAAAAATGGGTTGACAGAAAATACAATCGACTGTATCAGGGACATCCAGCCCCTTTTTTGCCTCTTCGTTGAATTTATCACTGGCCATCTGGCCGTTTGGCTGCTTGGAACTTTTGCAACATGTACACCTTCCTCGCACACCCGTGCACCACACCCAAGGCCTCGACAGGCGAGCGATCGGTGAGGCCCACCGTTCTTCTCCCTGCTTCTAGCTATCTGAAACCACACACATCAACATGTCTTGGAACGCTTACACCGATAGCCTTATTTCCACCGGCAAGATCGACAAAGCCGCGATTTACTCTGCCGCTGGTGACTCGCTCTGGGCCGAGTCTGGCGGGTTCCAGATCGCCGCACAGGAAATCATTAACATTGCCGGCGGGTACGCAGACGCCTCGCAATTGCAGTCACATGGCTTGCGCGTGGAGGGCCAAAAGTACTTTTTGTTGAAGTCCGACGAGCGGTCGATTTACGGGAAACAGGACGACCGTGGCATCATTGCTGTGAAGACCAAGCAAGCGATTCTCCTTGCCCATTACCCGTCGGGAGTGCAGGCCCAGGAAGCCACCGCGGTGGTGGAGAAGTTGGCCGACTATTTGATCTCGCTGGGATACTAGCGGTGTCGTTGGATGCGTTGTCGACCGGAAGACCGTCATATAGGAACCTAATTCATGAAATGTTACATTTGATCTGCGCCCTCCTTGTGTGGCGAGACTGTCATGTGTGAACAGTGTAAGTTGTAGGGAAGACCTTTATTAAAAGTAATAGGGATGAACGTGCAAAGAAGAATTGAGAGAAGAGTCAGTACACTCTACGAAGCTAATTTCCGATAGTTACTGGGTAGGACTTTTCTATACTACGGGATTGAGACAAGTTTGAGATTGCAGTGATATCTAGTACATTGTAAATTCATGCCGATTGTCATTACAACTTTTTTGCTTCCCTGCATCAATCGACATAATCTGATTTTATCTCTCCCGGTTTCAGTTCGCGTGTTCGTGTATGGTGTTGCTGCCTGAATAAGGCACATGCTCTGAACTTCTGAAGCCGCACTCGCCCACTCGTATGTTCGGAGATAAGAAGCATATTGCGCCGATTTAGTTGATCATTTGGTTTATGTCTTAGGTTTGCACTTTCTCAATGATCTAAGGAATATCTTCAGATTCTTGAATCCAACTAAATTGCTTGTTCATTGACAATCTCCGTGGTAGGGGTGTAGTGGGAATATACACAGGAAAACCGTTTAAACTGTGTAACTTATAGCCGTTTCGGTAGAAAAGAACGGCATGGCAACAATAGATGTTTTTATTGTGTGAACTGTTGGTATGATCTTCCGTTTTCAGATGATCGTGGGTCCAAAAGCCTTTTTTCTGGACTAGGTGCTTTTTCTGTCGGTACGTAAAATTAAAGTTGCTAGTAGGTGTAACGAAACTGGGCCAAGCTAGGTCGGCTGCTATTTCGCAACCAGTATTGCAATGAAACAGGTTCCTAATAAGGCTACATCGAGAAGACATATGGGTCTAATAATAGAGGGGAGCCACTATAGCGAATGGTATCTGGGAGGAAATTTGTGATAGGCGTCCTCATGGTCTTTTTAACATGGTGGGTTCATGCATCTATGGTGGGCTTGCATCCACAGCGAAGAGGAGTTATTTGTTTTTCTGACCCCTATCCTTTAAAATCCCTCAAAATGAAAACTTTAAACTTTAAAAAGCTAATACCTTTTCTTCCACTTGCGTGTCACTTTGACTTATTGGATGCACATATCTCCTTTAGACCGTTATACGAGCCTCTGTGAAATTAGCGTTTGAGAAAAGAGACTTTTTCAGATAACAATTTGAGTCAACGTTTCTACCTCCCAATTCAAAGATTCTCGTAGATTGAAGCCTGATTTGGAAACAATGCTTTACACCGAAAAAGCGGTACAAGCTCGTGTGAGACTCCTTTTATCTTTTTCATTTATCACAGAGCGCTTTAATTATAGCGGCCACCACGCTCATACCAAACGCTTTCGTGTAATCAAAACTTTGAAGTATATCGAGCACTTTCACGAATGTCGTCAGGCATTGCTGCATTTCCCCACTACTAGTTTTTCTACTTGATTTAGATAAAGAAGGCGAGATTACAGGGGAACGAAAATCGCTCTCCCAAAAAGGGCATAAGCCTACTGCGAGTCTGCGATAGTCATCACCAGCCTGCTCTGTATTACAACCCACTTCTTTCAACAGCGAGATTTTCCCAAGTCTCCAAGACTTCCCTAATTCACTTCCGTGCTCATAAAGAATAAGCTCAATTCTCCATAAAATTACTCCGAACGTCAGACATTTGCAATTAAACAATCAATCAAAATTAGGCCCTGTTCCCAGCTCGCTCTTTCGCGGCCCTAGGGCCAGCCCCGGCTTGCCAATTACAATGGAGGGCCCTGCGCGCGCGGCACGTGACCCCGTGTAAAACCTGCGCGGTATCATTGGCCAGTTTTTTTCCCACGCTTCGCACCACGCAAGTCTGCCTTGTTTTGTCTATTGCTTCGACTTATCACTGTTTGTGACATTTAACAGCCCATAAAACCACACACCCACGATGTTCCGCGCCACTACACGCACCGCCCGGGCCAGCTTCAAGAGGCACTATGCCGCCGGGGCCCACCACGAGGCACCCGCGTCCACACAGACCGAGATCGACGTGACGAAAGTCTTTGGCATGGCTGTGTTGGCGGGTGTGTCTCTATACTTCTACCGCTCGTCCGAGGCGCCCGTGGTCGAGACCGCATACTACAAGCAGTTGGAAGACCGCGACCAGATGAGGAGCGAGGCCTACTTGAAACGGTACAAGACGTCTTTTGTCAAGACGTTTATTAGAGATAAGGGCGGCATTGGCCAGAACCACTTGAGGGGCCCGGCACAGACGCCCATTCCACAGACGTTCATCCACCTGCACTCGCCATTCGGAAACCAGTTTGGTGCCGGAATCAAGACCGACAAGTTGGGGCCTAGAAAGGAGAGAATAAAGTACTTTGCTCCGTTGGAGAACTAGATCCACACGATCCTTTTTAAACTAAGCGGGTATTCGACGGATATCCCGACCCACGAAGCGCTGCACGGAGACACGGAAAAGACATTCCTGACTGGCTTTCCTGTTATGATACTGCCACGCTTCTTCCACAAGCTGCACCCCGGTGCGTCCATTTGCATTCATCATAGAGAGGCCGCGGCCTTTCCTTTGCCTCACATTTATATTCATAATACACGAGAACTTCAGAAGATGTATTAGGAAATAGCAAGAGGGCAAAGAGCTACCGAGACTCGGGTTGAGTATTCCCCTGTGTCTGGATTCTACGTGAAAAGCCATTAACAAACCTTTTCAGATTCGTATGTGTAGAACTATATACATCAACAAGCACTTTAGAATCTTGTCCGTAGGCCGGCTCGAAATTAGTTGTGTTATTCAATACCAAGAGTCCAAAACAGAAATTGGTGGTCTCGTGCGCGGCACGTGCCTCGAGTCTAGGCTTCGTACTCCGCGATTTGACCTCAATAAAAGACCTCCATCTATAACTGCTCCTTATTCTGAATATTGAGTAGTACCAAGATGCCGAAAATCGAATGGAACGTCAAGGTTTTCGATAAGCCTGGCTCGGACAGAACAAGTGTCCGTCCGCAGCACGTGGCAGCAATTCCAGCCACTGTGAATGATGGTATTGTGACTTCCGCAGGAGCCATTTACACCGACGCTTCTAAGTCACAATTTGCCGGCTCGACATTCCACTTGATGGCCGAATCAAAAGAGGAGATTCTTGAGTTTTTGAAAAAAGACATCTACTACCAATCGGGGATCTGGGACTTGGACTCGGTCATTGCACACCCCGTTGGAATTGCCGTCAGAGTGGGCAAGGCCATGCCTGGCGTGAACAAAATATAGGTTTTCTGTCGTTGGTGTTAGTTGAAAAGGGTTTATAGCTGTACCTTGTGATTGATTTATCAAAATGAACGTGTTTAAGAGAATCTTTTGTCGTGGTAGGCATCGCGTTATTAAAACTATAGCTTGGAGACCTCAGCATAAATTGCACAGCTTGTATTTAGCTTAAGGACTAGTTGAGGAGTTTTTTGTTAGATTTGACATAGGTCTTGATAGGAGGGTTTGAAGGTGTTTTTGCTCAATGATTCTTTGTTTTAAACTAACTGTGCATTGTATCAGGGAGCTTGATTGAATTGTACCCAAGAGATCAGAAAATTGGCAAGTATTTCTAGATATTTGTTAATGCCAGACGTGAAACTAGCGGCTTCGTCATCCAGCACCGAAATCACCTGCTAAGTAAGTGGACAATTGAATGATTTATGACAAATGTAGAACGTGGAGTGATTTACCGCGTTGAGCTCAAAAGGTTGAGATATGACAGAACTTTACTAAAGTTATATAGCAGGGTTGCCATTGACTTCTGTTTGTTGACTCGCAAGACAATAACATGATTTCTATTGATTCGCAGCATACGTTCAATCATAGGGGTAACTCAAATCTTCTGCACCTGCCAAACGCTTCCAACTTAGCCGCATGAGCAAATAAAGATCATGAATTTTACCCAACAAATTGGCTTTGAGTATTGCCCCCAATTTGTGCTTGGCCATCTAGCCACTCACATCTTAGCCGGGGCTTTATTTTACCCCGCATAAAAATTTAGGTCTGCACGCATGAGAGCAATCGGGATCTGAAATCAGGCATTACAAAACCAGATCTTTATGTGCATTTCTTTTATCCAGAATGTGAAAACTGCTCTTATAAAAAAAGTGGTTTTGCAGTGTTTTGGTACACCATTACTCAGAATAGTAGTCCAAGAACTCACACCAAAAGAGCATGAATCCCTTGTTCTTACTATCGTTTTTGGTTTTGGCGCTGGCCACTCAACAGATTTCCCTTGGAACAATGTACATGAATATACACGGGGATCAAGCAAGTTGGCGGTTTTTGGAAGTCAAGGACCAAGCCATTGTGGCCAGTAACATGATGAGCACCTTCGACTATACTGATTCAGGAGCCTTGGAGGTGTTTTACAGCAAAAACTTTTTAAATATTGACGGTCTCGGGAAGTTGGTTGTGGGAGAAATTCCCGAAGAAGGGTTCCAGCTTATTGGCGACGCAGAATTTGGGTCGAAGTATTTTTTGATATTTAAGGATGACAGTGTTTTCGAGCTCTGTGAAGACAACCTGATTGGGTATAGGAGCGGATGCGGGGGTGCAAGGAATGTTTCCATTTGTTACGAGGAGATTTTTCACAAAAAGTAGAGAAGCTGTAAGTCGGGTTTCTTCCAGAAAAAATACACGATCATAAGTAAATCCAGATCTGAGTAATTATAAAGCTCGACACTTCTAGGTGAATTGAGAATGGATCCGCTGCGCAGCGCCATAGTACATTGATACAAATAAGGAGGTCTAGAACACAGTGGACGTCAACGAAAATATGTAAAAAATGTCTCTATTCTTCTCAATACCTTAAATCATGATATGGCAACTGGAATCAGTAGACAAAAACCTGGAATCATTCATAGGCCGCGTCACCTGTATTCATAGGCGAAATCATAGGCCGCGTCACGTGACCTAATAAACCCGGGCCTACCCCCAAACCAATAAATAACGTCCATTAACAGAGTATTGATAACCTCAAATCTTTTAAACTTTACGCAAATCTAAGTGGCCCCGCTCATGCAGCGGAAACATTGTTGCCTGCGCTCACGTCGCCGCCCTTATTATAAGCACCGGTCTTCGGAGTCAACGGCACTTTCTTATAAGTGATGAGAGATAAAATACACTCCAAAGCACCCATCTGCTCGCCAAGCCCCCAGATCCCGTCCCAGCCTTTTGCAGACCAGTCAAACCCGCACGTGGCCTTCCCGTCGCCCGAACAGGACTGTGCAGCAGCCTTGGCGCTTGGTGCTAGCCAGCCATTGACGATTTTCTGGCGTGTTTGCGGCAACATGGCCGCGGTGACGCCCAAAAAACGCGAAAAGAGCGACCGGAACGAGCGCTGGTCCTGGTTGCACTTGTTGACGGACGCGCACGTGACCTCGGTCATGATGCTGTCCTCGAAGAAGTAGCTGCTGGCATCGACAAACTGCAACGCGGCCGTTTTCCACTTCTGTTTGCCGGTGGCGTTGTACAAGTACGCCGAGCCCGACATCATGATTCCGTAAGTGTAGGACCATTTCCACTTGGTCAATTCCGTGCAGTTTGTCTGTTCGGTGGCGCCATCGTACACTGTCCACACAGTGCCCTTGGTGTCAATGAGCCCGATGCCCATCATCCAGTCCCACACTTTTTCGGCTACTTCTAAATAGTACTCGTCCCCCGTGAACCTATATAACCGCGCGGCAAGCTGGAAAAGCGCGCCGTTGGAAATCG
>JAKUBE010000760.1:0-12611 GCA_030674755.1 Metschnikowia henanensis | reverse complement strand
GCGGGTTTCGGCGATCCCGGTCCAGCGGAGACCCCGCTCTCGTGCTCGCCCACTGGCGCCGGCCCGGGCATATACGGGCGTGCTTGCGGCGGCTGTGCATACGCATACTGCTCGTGGATTTTCGCCGGGTTGTGCCAGGTGTTGGGAGTCGCTTGCGGCGGCTGTGTGTACGTCCAGGCAGGATTCTGCCACTTGCTCATTCTAGGGTGCGTGTCTGGTTGAGAGTTAGTATGCGAGATGGAAACGCCGGGGTGATTTTTCGCCTCTGTTTTGGCGCTGGTGCTTTTGTAGATGTGCTCGGCTGGCGCGGGGGAACGAGAAAACGGCCCGCTGTTGCCGCCAGGGGCCAAAAGCGGAAAAGAGCTGTTTTGCGCCATGCCAATAGAGTGGGTTTACGAGCTCCGGGGTCGCTGGAGGCCATATCTACGCAAATGTAGCGAATTGACGCCAAGTCCACGCCAAAACCACGCGGGTAGCGGGCCTGTCCGAGACGGCGGGAGTAAATGCAATTTTCTTGGCCCCACAGGAAGGCGCATGCATTTGCAGCGTCCGAAATGACAATTATTTGGTGGCAGGGCGAGGCCTTGGGCCGGGTGCTCATTTCTCGCGTGAGCCGAGGGAAACACCAGGCACTGAAAAATCTGCGACACGGTCCGTTCGGATTGCTCGCTGGGGAACGGGCACGGTGTTTTTGGTGGATAAATGGCGGCGTACGTACCTTTATGAAAGAGTGCCAACACTGGGGTGCATTGATATGCTCGAAACTCGCTTGTTGCTTAATATTCCGCTGATGCAACGTAGGGCTGTGGGAAACAGCTAGATCAGGGCGGCACGACACAGACGCGCGAAGGGTACGAAAGAAAAAAGTGGGGGAGGCAGGCAACGGACGGGGCCTGGCAGAAAGATATGGGGCTGGGAAAGAAGAGAACGCCGAGCGAAATGGTATTTATCTGGCGAAGAATGTGCCAGGCAAAAATCCGTGCAAACGATGAATGTTTAAAAACAACCACTACTGCAACTAAGGACATGCATACTATATCTACTAACCATACATAAAGGCGCCCAACTTTGAGAAATGTGCGGGAGACAATGCAGCCGTATGCATGTCGTGCAGCAGGCCTGCAGCCGGTTTTCCCGGGTGTGCATCAGGCTGATATTCGCGCTGTGTGCCGGACGGGCCCCGTTTGGGCACCGTGGGCCAAGCCCCACGCAATGTTTGGGTGGGTGCGGGCCTCACCTCTTCAGACCCTTGCGCACGAAAATGCCTCGAGGGAAATCACGCTGGTTTTCCGCTCGCTTCTTGGGCACAGCTCCTAAATTTTAACCGACGAGTGACGTTCATGGGGTGCCAGCCGGCGCCTCGTGTCGTCGCTGGGTAATGTAGCACACGAGCAGCGCGTAACTTTTGGTTTTTGCCTTTTGGCTTTTGGCTTTTGGCTTCTGCGCCGCCCGAATTCCATGTTGGTGGGTAAAGCTTAATCCGGGTCGAAGGCATCGACCCTCAGGCGAAACCATACAGGTACCAGCGGACACGCAAAAAATTCCGCCCCGGAACGCCCACTGCATTCCGGCTGCTGCCACTGTCTCACTCCTCAGATCTCAAAATATACCCTTTCCTGCTTTTGGCTCGCCATCTTTGGCACAGCATGGTCTGAGCACGAAGTTGGGATGATTTCCCGATTGAGCCGCAAGGGCCCCACGTGTCGCATCCGGATTCCGCCCAGAAAAGAGCGAGGCATGTCGTATTCCGTGGGCGAGCGAATTAAGGGCGATCCCAAATGCGGCACCCTGGGGCCTCTCGGTAAGCGTATGGTTCCTGTAGAGAAGAGAGGTTTTGCGGACCCGCGCTAGCCAGAACCGTTTCGTGCCAGCGTCAAAACCTTATTTTCGAGAGGGGTGGAGATAGCGCAGAGGGGGCTACCTTAGGAAATTCCCTCAGTCACACGCAAATTAGGGCGTTTGATCTATCAGGGCGTTTGAACTAAGCCCTGCTGCCTTGAGTACGACATAACAACTCACGTGAGATCCATGTTAGTAAGTATATAGGGACGCCGTTTGGGTCGGTTTGTGAA
This sequence comes from Metschnikowia henanensis, assembly GCA_030674755.1. Lineage (NCBI taxonomy): Eukaryota > Fungi > Ascomycota > Pichiomycetes > Serinales > Metschnikowiaceae > Metschnikowia > Metschnikowia henanensis. The sequence goes on along the minus strand of JAKUBE010000760.1, from coordinate 10,539 downwards.
TATTTGTGTTGTTTTGTTTTGTTTCGTTTTGTTTTGTTTTGTTTCGTTTTGTTTTGTTTTGTTTCGTTTTGTTTTGTTTTGGCTCGCTTAATCGGACGCGGGCCCGTTATGGAAACTACAATCTATAATATGCTTGTGCTTGCCGAATTTAAGCATATCTCGAAAGAAAGCCGGTCCTTGCTTCGTACGATGTACGCTTTGTCTTGGCTCTTGCGCTTCTGTACGGATTTAAGTTCCCATGTGCGGATATCCTTTTAATAGTGCGCTCGCTCGTTGCAACGGCTTCTAATTGAAACTAGTATACGGTGCGAGTGTATCGCGGAGTTCGACGTCTCTGTAGTACAAGGGGCCGACGGCGGCAGCTGCTGATTCGGAGTTCCGTGGGGCCGCGTGCGCTCCCCGTCCAGCTCGTAATCCTCCGCCCGCTCTAGCCCATTCTGATAAGTCCGATAAACCCGATTAGTCCGATAAGCCTGGCTAATCACATGCCTCATAAAGCAAGATTCTCCTTTTCTTTTTCTGTCACGCACGGCGTGCGCATCTCGCCTGGTCCTCCATACTAACCATCCATGATGACTGCTCGGTCGAAGAGAACCTCTTACATCATCCCAGGCATCCCCTGCGGCATTCCCTGCGGCATCCCTTGTGGAGCGCCTGGCCCTTGGCCCTTCAAGGATGACTTCCCGGCCTTCAAAAGCTCGTCACAGAGCAACAAGTTCGACGCAATTCCGGTGGCGGCCAGAATGGCGTTTCTCACCACGCGGTACGAGTCCCAAACACCTTCGAGCGCAGGGTCCATGGGCTCGCCGGACACAAGGTCGATGCCCACCACGTGGTCATCAATGATCTCGTCCTGGCACGCAGAGACCGTTTCCAAGGAGTCGAGCCCCGCGTTGGTGCTCAAGGTCTTGGGCACCACGAGAAGCGCCTCGGCAAACGCCTTCACGCCCGGCTTGTTGCGTCCCTTGAGCGTCTTGGATGATAATAGGTGGTTGTTGCAGCTCATGTAGAACGCACCGCCGCCAGGGACAATCGACTCGTCCTTGATCACGTTGGCAACCGCGCGCAAGCCGTCCCTCACCGCGTCTTTCGTCTGCTGCAACACGTGGTTGGTCAGGCCCTTTATGAGGATCGTGGACGCCTGGGCCTCGGTGCACTCGGTGATGTATGTGAACTTGTCCTCGCCAATGCTCTCTTCGTAAACGTAGCCCGCGCGGCCCAAGACCTCCGGGGACAAGTCGTCCACGGAGTTCTGCGCCTCGCCGCCGACGATCAACTGCAACCTCTCCATGTTTCTCCTCTTGGCTCTGCGCAAGGCCAAGATGTTGTGCTTGGCCAACACGTCCAAGGACATGGGGTCGATGCCCTTCTGGTTGATGATGACAAACCCGGCGTCGCCGTTCAAGCCGCACACCTCGTTCTTCAAGTCGACGATCTTGCGCAACTTCTCGTCCACGAACCTCCTCTCCGAGGCCACCAACTTCTCCCTCTGCTCGGCAGAGGAGTAAAAAAACCCGGAGTTCACCTCGGTCTTCTCGTACTCGAGCGAGACGTTCAACGTCAACACGTACGCGTTGTGCACCCTGCGCGGCATGTCCGGGTGCCTGGCGCCGTGGTCCAAGACCAAGCCCTTGATCAAACTGGTGTCGGAAGCCCTGCCATGTTGCATCGTCATGATCTCCACCATGTGCAAGTCCAAGTTCTTCTTGTCTTCGCCCTGCACAGACAACACGGCGTCGGTGACAATGGGCGCCAACACGTCGGTCAATTCGGGCGTGACTTTGGTTGCCACCGACGTGCGTGCCACCTGTAGTAAAAACTCTCGATCGTAGCTCTCGGGGCTTGTTTTGAACTCGTCCAAGTGCTGCAAAGACGCCTCGCGTGCAAGCTCAAAGCCGTCCACCAACACTCGTGGATGCACGCCCTCGCTGATGAATCTCTCGGCCTGTTTCAATAACTCGCCTACCAATAACACAACCGTGGTAGTTCCATCGCCTGTGATCTCATCCTGTGCAGTCGCAGCACGTGCAATCATCACCGCCGTGGGGTGCTGGATTTGCATTTCCGAAAGCAAGACCTTGCCATCTTTAGTGAGCTTCAAATTCCCAGATCCATCCACAAGAAGCTTCAACGTGCCTTTCGGGCCCAAATTTGACGCCAAAACTTGCTGCAAACCTTGCGCAGCGGCAATGTTCACCTGGAGCGCCTGGGCACGTCTCAAAGACTCGGCTTTTGGGTTCAAAAGCTGGATAGACGACGACATGGCGGTGTTTTATATTGGGTCTTGGTAGCTTAACCGCTGAGAGTTGAAGGCCGTAGTGCGAGAAAAAATTGATCCTGTTGAGTCACGTGACCGCCCTTGAGTGAGAGCTGGAGTCGCGTCACGTGATGCGGTGGGGCCTCTATACCGTTCAATTCTCTTCTCCTTTAAGAGGTCTCTAAATTTTGTCTAGGTTCCAGTCCCATTGAGATTCACTCTCTCACAATTCAGCAAGATTGTGTGAGCTAAATCTAGTTCTACTCTAAGTACGCGTGTTGAATCTGCTGGCCTCCGCTTCGCGGCATAGGTGCTTGCATAAGCCGAGAGATCTTCAAGATATAAAAGCCGGAAAACACTGAAACTGATTATCAACACTGCCTCTCTTTACTCGCTCCGCGTCCTCGTAGCTCCAGATTTGAGAAAATGCTGCTGCTCTTGTTTAATGACGGACAAAGTATGCAGAACTCTCTCCGTGCTCTATATGGGGTATAGCACTATGCGCTTAAGAGACCCATAACCTTGTCCACGAGCCTTACCTGGCTGGATTTGTACTTTCATTGGGCAAAGCCTTGTAAACTTTGACATGCAGCAGTTCTTACCAATAGCCCCTGAAATATTGGCGAAAAGGAGATCAAATCTTGAATCCATATTGTCTGAGACCCATGCAAACTTCCCTACTAGCTCACACGAATTCACATACAAACCCACCACAAATGGTGGACAGTTGCAAGCAGGCAAGTTATTGCGATACCCATAAATCTCCCACTTTTTGATCTGGGCGTGATTCGTAATATTTGCTTTCAAAGCACGCCTCAAAATGTCGCGCCAGGCTCGCCTCAACCCCTTCCTTTCTGCCTGAAGCAATCTCCAACCAAGGTGCGTCTTTTCTTATCCCGGTCTGTACTGCGGCATAACTTTCGCGTGTTTACAAGAATGTAGCTACAAACCACTACAGCAGCTGTTTATTGACAAAAGCGCCTGAAGGGGCAGAGTCTGAGCCCCCGCAGTTTCAAATAGACAAAGTGGCCGCCGCAAGATCTTTCTGCTTTTCGTTTTCGAGCTTGCTTGGAAGAAAGGCCAGCGCATTTTCTTAAATCAAGAAGCCGCCACGAAACTGTCCACTTATTAGCGCCACCGCTGACGGAACTTGCGGAAGAAATTTTAACCGAAGCTTGAAACGAGCTGCCTAATTTAGGCTTTCTTATGCGGGCGGGCGTTCTTGTTTGCTCACGTAACGGGCCATCTCGTGCATGCTAAATCCGGTAAAAGAATTAAATCCCTCATTCTCGCAAGTCTCGAAATGGGTGACGGGCAGGCAGCCCAAGATTTAAGGAAAAGTATGCAGATAATTTGCGGCGAGTGAAGAAAAGTGAGGAAGAACTAAGGATCAGAGAATTGGGGTTTGTCTTTTTCAACTAATAGTTCGGATTCTCAAACTGGGGTGAACAGTTCTGGCTTGCTCAATTTTAGATAAATGGCCTTGCTGTTCGAAAATGATTGATTCCCACAATAAGTCCATATTCTTGTCCACGAGATATTATCGTTCAACTATAAACGACGAGGCTTTCCCAAGGGAGTTGCATATGCATAGATAGCCTTCTACTTCATGAAAGTATTTTTATCATTCGATAATTTGTGTTCTGCGATGAACTGACTCTTTGAAGCACTATCTCGAAGATGGCGTGGTAACAGGCTAAGGTTGCCAGCAGCAAATCAGTTTAGCATGTTTTAAAAAATCGTGGGGCAGAAAAATAGTTGGTGTATCTTAAGCACTGGCGATTTTTTCCACGCTTTGGCCCCTTTCTTTTGTTGGATGTTTGCTTCCCTTTGGAGTCTAGGCCTTGTTGCTCGCATTTGCAAACACATACAAAATTTGAACATAACATGGGCACCAAATTCGACGGGTTTACGCTTACCAGGTTCTCTTCATTATAAATAGTTGAAAGAATACAAGACAGGAAATTAAAGAATTTGACAAAGGCCAAAAAGTTGGCATGTTGATGTTTGGATGGTGGGCGCTTCTTTCATAATTTCTCATCCGCGCACAATGTTACATTCAACCTGCACGATCGAAGTGAGATTTTAGCAGTACTGCTCATGCAGTCCTGTATACCCGCAAGCGTACTGCACGGAAGGCTGTATCATTCCAAGGTGCACCTTTATTGAAGAGCTCCTGATTTTGCAGGAACATGTGATTGAATCGGGGCGGCTTTGAAAAATTTGTATTTGAGTTGTGAGCGGAAGCCCAATAAAATTTTCATGGGCAATCCCCTTTTTTGGCCTTCAAGCTTCAACTTGGCTTGTCGCATCGGCAAATATTTTTTGGCCACGAATCAATATGAATACATCTGACGAGTGCTCATGAAGAGTGCACTCACGGTCAATATTCTCATCAGGCGGGTTCCAGGGCATACAAAAAACCAGTCTTATTGTATCAATATGCCCAAGCTCGCGAGAATCTAGCCTTAAATATTGTTCCTTTGTTTGAAAAAAATCTTCATTCAGGACAAGAAGGCATGAGGAATGAGGCATGAGGAGTACGATGATCTAGTCTTACTAAGTCAAACACATTTTGCAATTCTGTCAGACTCATTGAATCTTTAGGCACAAAATTTGAACAGTTGAATGAAGGCTTATCAATGATGCTGGCTGACACACCAAGGAAGATGGATTCCCTTCGCTCATAAAATCCTCTATGGCAAGACTCTTCGCTTCTAAAAAGGCTTTCAACAAAATTACAGAACCATTCGAAAAGAATTGGGTTCTAACAGAGATTAAGTTATGGGACTTTCATTGTGCTATCATTTGGATGTAGGAGCTGGCAGCGGCACTGTCCAAAGGTAAGAGTTTTCCACAGACATGTTTACGATTGCGTTTGCGCCATTATTTAAGGCAAATATCACTTAAAACTGTTGTTTGAATTGTTTGATGGGGCCAGAACACAGCCTACCTTGACACCTAGCGACTCTTGGGCTGCTATTGTGGAATGAATGAGGACCAAACTCGAGTTTGTGTTTGTGTTTGAGTTTTGACCTTGGTTGTGTTTGTGACCTTGATTGTGTTTGTGTTGTGTTGTGTTCGGGTTTGTGTTTGTGTTGTGTTTGTGTTTGTGTTTGTTTTTGTTTTTGTGTTTGGGTTTGTGTTCGGGTTTGTGTTTGGGTTTGGGTTTGGGTTTGTGTTTGGGTTTGTGTTTGGGTTTGTGTTTGGGTTTGTGTTTGGGCTCATCTTTGTGGCTGTGCTTGAGTTTGCGTTCATCTTTGTTTTCGTGTTTGAGTTTGTGTTTGTGATCGTGGTTGTGTTTGTGATCGTGGTTGTGTTTGTGATCGTGATTGTGTTTGTGATCGTGTTCGTGTTTGTGATATCACAACTTAACGAACAAGCAGCATCCATGAGCTTCATCCAAACAGCATACGGTCCTTCCATTGACTTACGCTTGTTTCCTGGGCTGATGTACCCAACGCTTTTAATCAAGCTAAAATGGTGTTTGTTCTGGTATCAAACTATCATATGAAACAGAGCTCCTGAGAGGGCTCTATTTGTTCGGCTGAATATCAGTTTCGAGAATCACTGAAAGAAGTTTGTTGGCGCTAGTTGGTGTCTCGGCAGCAGCTCATCAGGGTTTCTGTTCAAGCGGGTCGAAGAAGATAACTTCTAGGATCATATTCCATCTCTCATGAGCTCATGAATTCAGCGTATGATTTTTTCCGATTTGAAGGACAAACTTCGAATGATAAAAACAACTTTATGTCTGCCTATTTCTGGGCTTTGTGCCTCGGCATGGTCCCAAGATTTGTGCTCAAGTTCGTTGTCAGAGCTTCATTGTGAAAAATATGTTTAATATACTGAGATATACTGCAATTTATCGAGGCAGCACCAATAGCTTTCATTCAAAAATGGATCAGCGAGACTTCTCCCGTTTGACAATTCTCACTTTCCCAATCAATCTAGAAGGCTTGCTATGCTTTCTAGTTCGGCTAAAACTGCGTTAGGACTCATGCCAAGAAATGATCTGGTGGGCATACTGGTGAAAAGTTATTGTCTGAGCAGTCTCGGCTTGGGTCCTGACTTTCTCTTTTGGCCGGCGTTGCCCGTACTCTTAAGAGTCTGTGCTTTCGAGCAGCACGACACTGAACGACTTTCTTTGTGTAAGAGAAAGTTTGTGCCGACTCGCAGTACTAGTCTGGCCCACTTCAAAGACTTGGCTATACTATTTGGAATCTCTTAGAATTTTTCTACAGCTAAAAGCCAGTTGCAGAACTCATAGCATATGTGTTCAGCGCAAGAAGATTGATATACTGATACCATTTCATCAGCAACACGTTGGTTTGCTCATTTCAATATTGTTACTGCCATTCAGTGAAATGATAAAATCTACAGAGCCTGAGAAGAATCGTCTTTCGCAGAGCGTATTGCTTTAAGCTTTCGGGCTACATGAGAAGAGAACTTGGACACTCTTAGAGAGTAAGAACCCCGAGGCTCTATTGCCCCCTTTGAATATGACACGTTACAAATATTTTCATTTTAGAGGTGAAACGATGCAATACGGAAGAATATCCTAGAAAGAAATTTTGCCCCGTGAGATTCACACCTCGAAAAAACCATCGGGCCTGGCCGGGCAGAATAAAAACTTTATGGTTACGAGCTCGTACATCTTTGGCGTGGTCCCGCGTTCTCGGCATAAAAGTTTAATACTGGCAACGCGATGAAACGCACCCAAACATTGAATGTTTATATTTGTAAAAAAACTAAGGGTACATAGTAATTGATTACAGCTCCGGCTGTCACTGAATCATTTTTATTTAACAAAGTGTTTGCTTATTTGTTCTCAACAGGCAGACTATATTATCATCAAGCACGTGTGCACGTGTGTTGGAAGCGCTCCAGGCGCTGCTTGCATATTTTAAATTTGTATGCCTTCCACAAGCGTGACTTGCAAAGGGAGTCAGCTGGTTTGACATTTAAAGGGTCGCTTTCATCTTTTTCTATTTTTTTGGGTATGAATTAACACTCCATGTTCACAGAAAGAGCTATTTTGAAATAGACGGGCGCTCAACGGGTTTTGGGCTTTCGCTTCACAAAGATACAGAATAGGACTTTGGCATGCGCCTCGTTTACCATAAATTTGGGAGTGGGCTTCTAAATGCGCGACCCACTTCAAAGAGCAAGCATGAGATTTTGAAAAGAAAAGGCGATGTGGATAAAGTAAAAGGAAACGCTGGTTCGAGCATTTCCAACTTTAATGTAGCAAGCGTTGCTTTATTTCAAATCTTACTTTGGTAAAACCAAAGCTGTCTAAACATTCAAGGGAAGCAAAGAAAAAACCTAAAATATATATGATTGTCCCGGAATGTCAAAGCCGTGCGCGTATGTCCATAACACTAAGGAATAAGTTTAGAGATGATTTGCTAAAGCTAAGAATCTATCCAGATGACATTCTCCCAGTGTCGTGCTTATATTTCATTTATATCGAGCCGCTCAGTTTCACTCTAGAAATATTAGGTAAGTTTTTCGCCTTGTTTGTATGCTTCATGAGGGTAGCTCGCCACTGACTTCAGGGGGTCTAGAAGCTTTGAAAGTTTAGCCAAGAAGTGTGATTATGAAAAATGATTCACACGATCGTGCACGTTCGAGTAATCAGACAACCGCCCATAATTTGTCTCGCCCCATAATTAAGTGATAGATTGCTCTCCCCCTCTTTCATCAACTCACACATTTACCTATCCCGCCCCTTTAATTGACTCGCCCCTTTCTATGAAAGGCCCCTCTTCAAATGTCACGTTTTGTTACCAAGATCGCGTTTGGCTTAAAGCAACGAACCTCTCTCAAAGAGACTTTGTTTGAGTAATGAATGAAACTCTATAGTTAATGGAAAGGCAATCCGCAAGCAGTCAAAACTAACTTAGGCCACTTTTTTTTAAGAAGCAATCACAATTGTTGGCACTGCTTCTTTGGCTTTAATCATTAGTCATTCTGCATTCTGCCTCCGCTTTCATAATACCTCCGTGCTCCTTCAAGACATCAAGCTCTATTTTACTCTTGATTGTATCAATCTTTTTTCTCAAACCAAATTGATTTTCTTCACGAACAGATCGAATTTAGACATTTCTGGGTCTTGGTTTATCCACTGGCATACGAATTAGATCAGGATCTGCCTTTTTTCCGTGGATGTAACAATTTTGAAAGGTGGTAGCAATACTTTTCTACCATGAAAAGGCCGGCGCCCCTTTTCGAAAGCAAGTACCTGAACAAGACATGGAAATCTTTTCACTCCCACATGAGCACCCCCCCCCCCATACTCAGATATTTCAAATCCAAATTGACTCCTATTCCCACTTTATACATTTTAGCAGGCGTTATCAAATCGCTGGCCCCGAGTCCTCATATAATTGCTCATGTCTAGCCTAGACAGTGTGCCTTTAGTTTTTTCGAGAAAATATCAAGAGAGCGACACCCTCGAATAGTTGAAGATATTTCTTCGACCTACTCTGTTCAGCCTTTGGAACCTTAAAAAGCCCTAAATAAAAAAAAAAATGACAAGGAAAATGCTATTACAAGGATCCAAAAGTCTGTTCCGCGATCTCATTTACTTATGCTCGCTTAAACGCCACATTTCTTCCTAGAGTGAGCAAATTAGGAAAAACGGAATTTTTTTGACAACGTTCTCTTTGGAAATAATGGCCTGATTCGAAACAGAAAAATTTGGCGTTAATTAATCCCCATGTGCAAGAATCAAAACTAACAATCAAATGGATTGGAGCAAAACCAAAGCTGTGGTTGACTTTAAAGAAATAGCATTTCATTATCATTTAGTCCGAGTTTGCAGCTTAGTGCTAAGGACAATACAAGGTTATGAGAAAGAGCCCGGGATCTTGTACTTCGGGGTGAATTTACTGAACTAGGCCCGTTGAGTGCATCTTGTCTGATGTTCGCTCTTAAACCCATGATGCAATGTTGAGAGCCGGGTTTTGCAATAACATCAGAGGTTGAGACTGGAATGCTTTGATACCTTATCGGCTCAAGATTATTGAATTTTCAACAATTTGGAGACGGTAACATACCCACGAATTTTACTCTTGATAAAAGTTGATGTACTGTTGCCATAATGTGATTCTGTTGAGGAATCCCTAACCGATGTTTTTGAGTCAGCTACTATGCAAGGGTGCGATTAAAATTTCGTTTGCTTTTGAGATGCTGACACCAGCGAGGTACAACTCAATTTGAAGCAACAGACAGAATATGTGACATGTGGGCTCTTTCTCGTTGAGCTCTTTTCATACTGCTTTCCTTTTGAGTCTGTGCCAAGCTCGTCGATTTATGGCAAGCTCCAGCTTTTGATTTCCTTTGCAAAAATGTGATGATGTTAGGAACTTGTTAAATGGGGTCGACTTGAAACCATGACGCGAGTTCATGTCGATTATCAAGCATTCGAGAATGGACATGTGCATGTCACTAGCTACCTCTCGAGACAACGCTCTAGTAAATCGCCCTAAGTCATTATTCCACAAACAATATTTGATGCGCAACAAATGAGTCAGGAAAGAAATCCTATCTGTTCATCATCTTCAAAAATTTCGACTTGTTTTTTTTGAAACACATCGTATAATGTTACACACTTACAAAAATTGCGCAACCTTAATTGGTACGTTGACACCGTTCGCTGAGTCTATCATTCCCGACGCCAAATATGGAAAAGATGGTCTACCTCTCCCAGCAGGTAAGGGGAAGATTTTCCCATTCTATCAGATAGACAATTGAAAAGAGCGTTGGCGCAAAGTAAGGCGGTATGTAGTTAACGATATCTACGAAATGGGTAATGTGAGGAGGAGAGCTTAGGGCTTGGGAAAGTCGGGGCTCTCATTACTCTATGCATTACTCTATGCATTATCTAGACGTTTCGCAGGTGATTAATAGCTATGTATAGTTTTCCCTGTAATACGATGTAAATCTTTCAAGAAAAAAAGGGAAAAAAGCTATGGAAAAAACCTGCAACACGTCTAGATAATGCACAGAGTGATTTCTTTGAAAGAAACACATCGTAAGCCCGCGACTTTCCCAAGCCCGAAGCTCTCATCCGCACGTTGCTCATTTCGTAGGTATCGTCAACTAATGACCGCCTTTTGACATCACTGGCAAGCAGAAAGAGTCTGCCCTACCATGTTTTTGGAAATAATACAAATAATTACCCAAAATTTCTTGACTTACTTGCAAACTCCGCACCAAAGGATTTTTTTTTGAAAGAAACACATCGTATTACAGGAAAAAACTATACATAGCTATAA
>JAKUBE010000759.1:0-12622 GCA_030674755.1 Metschnikowia henanensis | reverse complement strand
TCAACCAAAATAGCTTGTGTGTACAAGTCATGAGCAGAATTTGTTTTAGAAAAGTAATCGTCTCAGAGCCTCAGCAGGCGCGTAATAACAATAAATTTCGTCCGAATTCATCCTCGTGTTTGCGCGCAAGAAGGTTTTGCATTGTGTTGCATCGTACTCAATTATTTTTTCGTGTAAGAGAATTGTTTTTTACTTTACTAATTTTTTTTTTAAGCGCACTCAAAACTTCCAAATTATCGTCAGCGTAGTACCCATTATTTTTTCAAGCGTACTCAAAAGCATAGTGAATACCGCGCACTTTTATTCAATTCCTTATTAATTCGTTTTTTCGTTGTAGATTAAGTGCGAGTTTGCAACACTTCCAGGCAGCGCCAAATTGCAGAATGAAATCGGGGTCGCGCAAAAGTTATCTGCCGGAACAGGCGCTTGTCATTTGCTGAATTAAGCAAAAAACACTCTGTTTTGAAGGCATCGCGGTCACGTGATCCGGAATAATTGCGGGACTTCATCTGCTTTGGGTCATATTGTAAACGAAGTGGCTGCCTGTCCGCCCGCACCACTTTACAATACGCTTTTCACTCTTTTATAGTTGACATTCGGGTTTAGCATAGACACTTATGCTGTTGTTTCAGTGAAGACAGATTGAAATAACAGATCACTCGTTTCTTCAGATTGGAGTTCCATTAATACTTTTATTGTCCGTTCTTGTCACTCGCTTATCTTGCCGGACCCCAAGTTTCGAATACTATCCTTAATAGCTCACATATACCCCAGCCAAACTGAAACAGCCTGAATGAACGTTGAAATAAAACACAGCAATGAAGAAAAACACAAACCCCGCAGAAGCCAGGGCTTCGCCACGCTCATTTCGCCATTCGTTATCTTCGCTCCTACTTCGATCATCTTCTCGCAGCCCCGAGAGAACACGCCACAACACGTCCATTCCAACCAATGAATCGAAAAACTCTTTCGTTCTGGCGGAAACCGCTTTTAGACCTGCCAGAGAACCCATAAAAGCAGAAGACTTTGCTGACTCCGAATCCTCACAGGCATCCTTTCATACCGACGAAGAAGCCAAAGCCGCAGAGTCTATATACTCTATTATCCAGGGGTACGAGCAGCAGAGACAAAGTTTCTGGTTCAATGAGGAGTTCGACCACTCGGGAGACTCCAATGACACTTCCTTCGCGCAGTCTTCTGGGCCATTAAACCCACCTATTATACCCTACAGCACCCCAGAAGAGGCCCAAAATGAGGACTCAGAGAATAGACAGTTGGAGACTCGGCGCAATGAGGAACTCACTTTTCATCAGGCAGAGACTAGAAGAGGAAACCCCTTTTCCAGAGCATCCAGAACATTGCCTGTAGGCGTTATTCGTGACCAAGCCACTGGCGCGCTTCCCGAACCAGACTTATCGCCAATGCTAGAAAGCGAGGCTGCCAACACAACCACTTTTAACACCTCGATCGACACGTCCTTGAACACTTCGACACAGGTCCCAGACTCTGTGGAAGAACGTGCGTCAACACGCTCAAAAGAAGGAAATGCCTCTCTCTCAAGTGGAGAGTTGCTCAGCAGACTCGATCTCGGATCCCGCAGAAGCGGCCACGACAGCACGCGGAATTCTGTGAGCTCAGAATTGGCGTTACAGACGCTAACTGCAGGCGTAGACTTGAACACCGATCTCCCGGCGATGGTGTACAGTGTTCACGAACGAGCTAGTTCTGCGAATAGAGCCTGCGTATATGACAAGCAGCAATCTACTCCACTGGCCCAAATATCAAGGCTTCCACAGGCGATTCCAGTCCAAATTAGAGACGGCACAAGCCTTGCACGGCGTGTCTCGGTGCTGACACAAACCAACTCCGTCTCGAGCCGGAATCTAACCCCTCGGCTGGCTGCAACTGCAGAAATTCCCGCCACTGGACGAAGTCTTAGTATTCTAAATGCTACGCCCATACCGAGCCAGAGCCGCCAGACGCAGGCTCGCCAGTCCGCCTATCGTTCCAGCAGCAGCCTGTTGGGAAACGCTCTGTATTTGCTTGCCAACTCACTGACTAGTAGCGGGTCTACACCTAGTTCAGCGAGTGGAGGAGCCAACGTTTCCACACCAGGTGTTTTCAGCAATCTCAGCGAAGCGATCCTCGAAGACGAGCCCTTGAAAGAAGGCTCGACTGGATCTAGCGAAATTGGGGTGAAACTTTCTTTTCCCAAAGAGCGTGCTACAATGATGAAGGGGGCAAGAGGCAAAGCAGAGTACGTGACAGACGAGCCAACGCACCCTTTTATGGCTTCCCCTGCAGCTTCTGTCACACGTGACTCGACAGAGAGGCACCGGTACCATGAGAGCATGTTTAGAGATGAGGAGAAATACGATGCAAGTCCTACTCAGCACCAACGGTCACTCCGCATGCCGTGGTCCAAGTGGCTTCTCATGATGGTGGCTGCGCTTGTGGCAGTGCCCGTGTTTTTTTTGCTACCACTTGGCGTTTTCGACCACGGTGGGTTCTCCAGAGTCACCGACCGGCACATAGCACTCGAAGAGAAATCTACGCTGGCCAACTGGCGTTTTCAGAGAAGTTACACGCGGATGCAAAAACTAGTGAGTTTACTCTTGGGCCTAATATGGGTGGCCATAGTATTGGCCATGGTGGCTGTTGGCTTTGGCGTCGGCTTGACGCGAGCACGCAATCAGTAGGGGGTTAGAAAGATTCCCGGGCATATAGATAGAGACGATTTTGCAAATATATCATTTTGCGTTCGTGCTTGTTAAAGCCTTTTGGTACTTGATTAGTGATCGTGTGGAGGATCTAGGCCGTGTGCTGCATTTCCACGTGATCGGAGATCGGCTGAGTCCTCGCTAGATCTTTCTGCGTGCCGAGCCAAGGCAAATAGGGGAATGATGAGTAAGGCTGTGATTTCAACCTCCAGCAAGAAACCAGAATACTTTTTTCTTCTCAGCACTTTTTTAGAAACCTTACGAACATAACCTGAATTACTATGAAAACCATTTTTCAATTTTTCAGGAAATCCCCGACCAAGAACTTCTCTGGTATCCCCCACACTGGACGGGCCGGGGAAAAGGCAAATCCACGTGACACACAGTCGCGCGAGCTGCGGCCGTGCCGGAATAAGCGCAAGCTGGGGAAATTGGGTTTGAGGACATATACTTTTCTAGGCCAAGCACGCTGCTCATCCGGAGACGTTCCTATATTATTTACCCCGGCGGTGGTTTTGTATACGTCTTCTTCACCCTCGCCTATAACAGCTTGGTCATTCCAGTGTCGCTTGTATAAACCCCACGATATTTTCTTTTTCGAGCCCCAGACGACATTTTTTCCGGCCTGCCCCACTGAGCACACCCCGGCTGGATCTACTCTCGTTCTCCCACAAACGAGCCGAGCCCTGATACCTGTTTGTATCCGGAACACAGGGCACACCCCACGCCCATAACTCATTTCCATGAAAAGAAGGGTCTAGTCCACAAAGCAAAAAAAGAAATCACACCAGGCATGGGCAACACCCCTACGAAAGAATCTCGCCCGCGGCTGGCGTCGCACCTGAGCTTCGGCACGGGCCAAACCGGCATTGCCGGTTCCAGAAATCCTCGAAGACACACCATGCTGTCGTCGCTGGCGGTTTCCGGAAAATCCGGGAAATCCGAGCAGAAGTGGAAGGCCAAGGAAAAGCACGCCATGGATCTCGTTGTGCGGTTCCGCGAGAATGTCGACGGTGGGTACTTGGCGCCGTTCGGCACGTACAAACTGAATCTAGATTTCGACACGCAAGTTGTACGGAATCTCATTTTGGAGCGGCGGCTCGCGCCCTTCTACACGCCGCTCCAGGATTTCGACGAGTCTTGGACTGACGATGAAGTTGTGGCTTTGGTGAGACAGAACCCACTTCATGCTTTGGATACTGCGTATATGGACGAAGAGGAAGCCGACGATTTGGACGACCACAAGATCCACCGGTCGCTGAACTACTACAAGCGGCAGGAGCAAAAAGCGCGGCTCGAAGAAATGCTTGCGCGGGTGAAAGAGGAACAGCGCATCAGTGAAAACGAGTACTTTGAGGCCCGCTCTTCTCTGGACCCCGACACTGACCTAGCGTCGCGGAACTTGATTTTAAAACTTTACCGGAAAGCCACAGAGTGTCCGATCTGCTTTCTATACTTCCCCTCTCCTCTCAGCTACAGTAGGTGTTGCCGACAGCCGATCTGTACCGAGTGCTTTGTCCAAATAAAAAGGCTTGATCCACACCCGCCACACGACGAGGGCGGCGACGAAAAGAACACCATCCCTCACACGCTCATCTCCGAGCCTGCGGCGTGCCCCTATTGTGCCATGTCCAACTTTGGCGTCACCTATGACCCTCCACGTGACGTGAATGTGGGCCTAGGGACGGTCACCAAACCGGGCGAATATGCGGAAAAGGCGTCTTTCGACGCGATTCCCGAGGACACGGAGAATCCCGTGGAGTTTGTAGACGGGCCAGATCAGCTTTTGAAACCGCCTCCCCATGCAAGCCCGCACAAGCCCAGACGCAGGTCCTCTGTAGCTGCCGATTCGGAATCTGTGATAACGACGGACCACATTCGGCCAGACTGGGAGCAGAAACTCGCGTCTGCAAAAAGCAGGCTCGCGAGGAAAGCCGCTGCGGCGAGTGCTATCCACGCATCCAACTTGCTCCTAAACGACGAGGGGTCCTCGTCCCAAAACGCAACCGGGCAAAACCCGGCTTATCTCATGTCCCTCGAAGATAGAATGATAGAAGAGGCAATGAAGCTCCTGCTCTTGGAGGAGGAGGAGCGCGTGGCCAGAGCCCAGAAACAGAAGGACAAGTAGTGTGGTCCGAGGGCCAAGCTTGATGACATAGCACGTGCTCGGAGGGCGATTTTGGCATACGATGCTGTGTGTTCTAAATGTGGGTGTTTTGACGACCACAGGGTGGAGCTGCCGAATGAGGGTGCATCTTTTGATCTCAGGTGTATCTACTGATCCTAGGTGTATCTGCCAATTCGGATTGTGCCTACTGACTTTGCTACAGGAAAGGTCTAGCTAAGGGCTTCGACAAGGTCATGTTACATGAAGTCTGAGGGCAACCACAAGCAATGCCGGGCTCGATTTTTGTAAACAAAATCCTGAGAAATAGGTTCACCCACGCTTGAGATCTATCTCAGCTCTTGATTGGGGAAAGAAGAGCCAGCACTTGCAAACAGGGCGTTCAGACAGTTGCTGGTGACGTAATCACCGGAGTGCGCACCCTCAGTCTGAAGTGAGAATGAGATGCATTTTCGACACACCTGCAAGCCCATGCCCGGCAATTCCTGCCAAAATCATAACTATGTGTAAATCTGAAGCCTTGGGGCTTTTTGCGAAATTTGTATGCGATACGATCATTGCTCTGTAGGCTCAGCATACTAGATTTATGACATCTGGATAATGCGTGTGCGAGGAGTAGTAGCATACATAAAAATCACAGCTTTGTAGCTTTGAATCTAACCTATCCCTATTCTGATCTGGCCTGAACAGCGGATTTAAGTGGGATTTTGAACTTATGAAAGAAGCTAAAAACATGGCCATATATATCGAGATACATTCTTTCTTCCTTTTTTCGAAGGTGGCATATGCGATGAAGCGGATTCTCACTGCAGATAACCGCGGACATGGAATGCACGGGAGGTTCCAAAGCCACCGACATTCTTGCCGCATCTAGTCACTACTAACAATCCAAAAAGAGTGACAAGCCAAAAACTTTTACCTTTGGAAGCTCAATAAAGCTCAAAAAACGAAAAGCAATGATTTATGAACAAGTTTCAGGGCCATGGGCCGGCCTGCAACCGGGCTTGGTTTCTTCATTTGCAGTTACGAGGCCCGCGGTCCGGTGCGTAAGCCCGCTTGCAAGTAAGCGAGCTTCTGCTGGCGGAGTGCATGAGAGTCGAGATACCGACGGCCGGATTGTGAAATATTCTCAAAAGGGGAAAATTGTCGGCCTGCTGGATCTCAGTTTTTATTTGCGCTACAAAACCGCGTTTCGAGCTCACAGAGCACCGTCTTTTTTTTACTCAAAGTGCCATTCTTCACCCGCTTCTTTTATTTCAATCACGTCTGCAAATTTCAGATACTCACGCCGTTTCTGTCCTCCTCTTTTTCTCAAGCAGTTCAAAGACTGAACCATAACATATTTTCCAAGACAGAGCTAAAGCCACCGATTTTTAAGAATCTTCGAGAATCCAATTCACTCAATTTCTAATAGATGAGTATTCATTCATGATCTCAACAATCTCAACTCTGCTAGCAGTGTCTATTTCACCCGCAGACCGGCCATTGAGCGACCTCAATACGCATACGCTGTACCTTTCCAAACGCGAAATCGACCTTCTTCCTGTTCGGCGAGTTCTTACACCAGCCGGCAGACTTCGAGACTCGGTGATCTTACTAAGCGATCTCTCTCCAGCGGATCTGAGTCTATTGTTACGAGTCAAGCACGTGGCGCTAGATTTTTCCTTAGATTTCAACGAGAAGTGCGGCATTGTACCTGGCAAACGCTTTGTGGGCAAGATTCCGCTGCAACACGACTTAAACGACGGGGACACCACGTTTTCCCCGAAAGACAAATTGCTCGTTTTCCCGTATTCCACATGCTGGATCCAGAATCCACTTTCCCAATGCGGAAATTGCATTGCGGCGCAATGCTCAGAGATCTCTAGCTATGAAACACATCGCCGCACACCATGCACGCGTCTGCTCATATACGGGAAACTGCTTAACGGCGGGCTCCAGGAGTACATCCGAGTTCCAAAACCAGCCAATTCATTAATCAAAATCCCGGACCGCGTTTCTCTTCACGATGTATGTTTTTTATTTGACGTTGCTCTCCCATTTCTTTCCTTTTGCGTGGACTATTTGGTGCGTGTAATCGAAAAAACACCGCATTGTCGTATTTTGGTGATTCTTGAGAATATCGAAAAAGAGGCCAATGACTGTCTTTTGGTCATTCGGCATCTTGGCCTCGACCAGTCGCTTTTCACATTCACTGACCCCAGTGTTTTGGTTGCAAACCCAGGCCGCAACGAAAAGTACAAAGGTAAATTCCACCATGTGCTCTTGTTTTCCACAAATCCTGGTGCTTTCGACAAGGCTGTAGATTTCGGGATCAGCTCCCCTTGTTCCCCAATACAGGCGAGTCAGGAACTTTCAATGTCCGTGTTTCATGATGGGCTCAAGCACAGAACGATTCCCAAAGACCGCCATTTCTATCTGGTCAATTTATCCTATAAGGATAAATTCTTGTTGGAGGATTTGATCAGGACCTTGAATGTTTTGAATATCCAAAACTCGTTGGCGAAAGTTCATAGCGTGCAGACCAGAAACTCCTCTCAAGATCTGTCTGCAAGCGACCTTAGCCAGTATAGTGATATGAGTGGGGGCACAATGAATTTGGAGGGGAATGAGGAGTTTATAAGAATGGCAAGGAAATCCCGGCATGACGTAATTGAGCCCAAGGCGTTTCTGAAAGAACCGCTTCTTCCGCTAGATCGCCGCCATGTATCTTGGCTTCACTGTGATGGAGATTTTCGTCTTTGCCTGGACGATAGTTGTTTTCACGAGTCACTGGACCGGTGCCAACAAACCAGTACAATCAATGAGATGCTTGATGGAAACTGCAAACTAAAAAGAGCTTTTTACACGCTCAGACTGGCATGCCACGTGAAATTGAATGCGTTTATATTCTAGAGCTGCTTGGTGAACTCGCGAAGAAACATCAATTTAGCCATGCTCGTGTCAAATGTCAGCGCAAGGCATGACCCACATACGACAAAATCAACATCATCGTCGGGGAAAAACATCTACATAGCTCACTCTTTTTCGTACTTTTCCTTGTGGAGCTTCCGAATCTTCTTCGCCCAGCTCTTGACGTCTTTATCGTAGATTCCCAGAGGAACATCCGCAAGAAAGGGATCTTGGAGCAAGCTCTCCGGGGATTTCCTCATCTTGTCATCTTTTACAAGGCACAGATCAATGAACGCACACAAAGACGGATCGTATCTCGATTTCTGGGCAATGTCGTGTTTGCTAGTTAAAGAGGGGGAGTCCTCGTTGACTATTCGCTGAAGCAAATCTAGAATTCCCTCGGGGCCCGCCTGCTTAGAGCCATGGTAATCTGGATCTGACTCGTCGCCTTCTTCACACCAGACACTCTTCCCCGAAGCTAGCTCGAACAACATGAGCCCCATCGACCAAACATCGGATTTCACGCCATACGTGAGCCCCTGGATTCTTTCAGGAGACATATAAGTTGAGGTTCCCACAAACGTATCGGCCATGGCCACAGAGTTTGTGAGCTCACGCGAAACCCCAAAGTCGCAGAGCTTGAACTCGCCCCGATGAGACATCAAGACATTTGACGGCTTGATGTCGCGATGAATGATTTTGTGTGTTTTGTAAAGATACGTAAGCCCGCCCAACATCAGGAACAGGAGCTTTTTAAGTACGTAAAGGGGGAATTGACGCGGCGTGCACAACTGTACGATACGATCTAAGGACCCGCAATTGCAATATTCCATGCATAAAACGATCGAGTTGTTCGACCGTAGGAAGGCCCCGTAGAACTCTATAATGTACGGCGAGCGACATTCGTGCATGATGCGCAACTCACGGATTATCTGCGTTTGCACGGCCAGTTTCGAGTCTACTAGCACGACTTTCCGCGCCATGGTTTTCTGCAGAGGAATGTGCAATACTTTCAGGACAACGCCCGAGTTTCCCAGCCCCAAATCTTTGAGGTGCACCAAGTCCTCGTCTCGCAAGTCAAGTTTGGACAGGGTTGTGGCCAACGGGGTCGTGGGCATCGGCAGGTTACGGGTGGACTCACGTGCCAGAACAGGCCCCGATTTGAAGGGCAGCTCCGGTTCTGCCAGGGGCAGTTTGATCGGCGAAATCAGGCTGATTACCGTGCGCCGTTTGCGCTGCACGTGAGCTAGTTGTGGCGTGGTTCCGTGTGGGTGTGGGGACAAGTCCAAGTCCTTAAATGAATCTATCAAGTTTTGTGGAGACGGTTGTGTAGTAGGAGGGTCGATATTTAGTAAGGGCGCTGGCCGCGGGTGGTTTTTTCTGGGCTTGGTTTTGAGTGTCGTCAACCGAGAGAGCTCGTTGGAGTAGTCTGGGTTCAGGGGCTCGTTAGCCGCCAGGTTGAACGATAGCTGTTTTACGTTCTTGCGGTTTAGCGATTTTGGAGGTATAAGCGGCTCACTAAAGGGCGGAATTGGCGGGAGTTCCTTTTCTTTTCCGGACGAAACCGACGTGGGAGAGCAGCTGGTAGCATACTGGCGGACCATGGTTAGTTTGAGGCTTCCAGACCAAGAAGAAAATTAATGGGAAGGTGGGTAGATGTAGATAGGTGGACCCGTGAGTAGAGAAGTCACGTGGAACACTGGAAAGCGTATGTAAGAAGATTGTCACAGGCCTGTGGGTGGATGATACACGGAATGCGGTTTTTACAACCAAAAAATCGGAGTTTTATGATGAAGCCCTTTTTGGAAGTTTGAGAATATATATTCAAGCACGGAAATCAAATTAAGATGAAATGTATGATGGTTTATTTAGCGCTTTTGGCCGAATAGTTCGTTCATGAGCCCTATGCGGTTTGCGGCTCTACGGCGCAATAATTTGCGCGACGCGCACCCAGGATAAACATAGATAGGGCGGGAATTCAGGAGAGGGACTCAAATTGGGAGTAATATAAAACGTGAAAAAAGCAGGAATTTGTTAGACAAGCAGGAAAAATCATAGAGTGGGGAATTCAAAGCTAGAGAGGCAAAACCAGAAAACTGAATTGAATGACCACCCCCACCTTCACAATAAGTGGTGTGTAATTCTGTGTGATTGTTTTCGTACTGGGGAAATCCGTGTTTCACAAACGTTCGACGCATGTATCCAATTTCGCAAAAGGCAAACCGTTTAGGTCAAGCCAAGGCGTCCTCATTGACGCGTGGCTTATACTTACTGAAATTGCCCGACTTTGAAAATGACTTCAATTATTGAAAACTGCCCATTGTTCTTTACCTGCTTGACAATCGCCAATAACAACACGTGCTGCCTGGCATATGCATGACCCACATGAAGTTGCGCTCTAAGCGGGCTGAGCAGGCGGGCTACGTTGGAGCAGAGGGGAAATAGAATAATGAGTTGTTTCAGTGCTCCGGCCCTTGCTTTCGGTACACGCATATGGGCAAAAAGGCGGGGTACTTTTCCGCAGCTCGGTCTTTTTCAGAACAGCGGAACCGTATAATTTTCTAAAGCCCCCAACTAGCGGGTGTTTCAGAGATGTCGCGGTATGTTGACTATCGTCTAGCCTGAAACATATATGGCATTAGCTCAACCGTCATCGGGATTCAGTCATTCATGCATTGATGAAAAGAGAAAATGTGGCCTTATCATCGTATCTGTAGTCGGCTCTTTCGTATCAACAATATGAATGCAAGTGGGCGTTGATCCCTCGTCTAGTTTAGAACGCGCATGTCCATTTCGATCCTTGCGAGCTTTGTCCGAAATCTCAAGTGGAACTTCTCAATCACCTAGAGATCAGCTCTTGAGAGATTCGGGTTGTTTCAAAAACTTAAGTACATCAGAAGCTTTCATAGTATGTGTTCATCAAAAACGCCTTCTTGCTGGTTCCGGGCCCGGGGTCGCAGGCATAGTCCCAAGGCTACTAACTTTCGGTATATGAGGGATACTACACAGTGTTTCTAACGCCCCCACACACGCCTGGAGACAAGCCGAGCACTCCTGAATTGCTAGCGCAGAATTAAGCTTTTTTAATTCACGAAAAAGGTTTAGTTTACGTGGCTTTTTCGTGGCTTCTTCGTGGCGTAGACTGCACTTCAGCACACTTCACACTTTCAGTCAACCCCTTCGACGAAAAACATTCGTAAATGCTTGTAAAACACTTATAAGTTTGTAAGCTGCTGACCAGAAGTTTCTTAGATAATCCCTTCCCCATGCCATGCTCTCTCGCTAAATCCTGCTGACATCTGATTGATATGCACTGTTATTCAACACCTAGTATATGAGTAAAAACGTTAGTTGAAGCTACGCCAATTGGCGGTCCTTTTCTCATCACATGCGATTGTTTGAGTAGTGGAGCCCGTTGCGATTCCCCGGCGGGTACCCCATATACTGCTGGTACCCCTGGTCCATGTGTGGCTGCAACAGGGGGAGCTGCGTCATAGACGGCTTATACATCTCGGCCGAGCCCGGGCCCATCGGCTGGATTTGTTGTCCATAACCCAAGGGCGTTTCTTGCAGCATGGCCCCCGGCCCGCCGTTGTAATTTCCGACGCCTGGATGCACAAGCATGGCGTTCTGCTCCATCGGAACGTAGTTCATGGAAGGCACCATCACGTTTTGCGCCATTTCATGCATGTGAGAGCCATGATTCTGCGGAGCGGGCTGCGAACCAAGATGTGTAAGGAGCGGCTGCGACGCTTGTAGTTGGGGCGGTGGCTGCAAATGCTGATTTCCGTGGAGCATCTGCGGATTTTGCGGCATGGCGATGTGAGGCGCCCCAGAGGCTTGGTTTTCGTCGTGGCCAAACGGCGCAGCGGCGCCCAGTTTCTTTTTTTTCTGCCGGCACGCAAAACACACCTTGTGCCGGCCTTGCTCGTCGGGGATAAGAGCCTTGGCGCACCGGTTGCAGTTGCCCATGCGTTCCAAGTTGGTTCTTCGGATTTTGTCGTTTTCGCGGCAGCGCTGGCACACTTTGAAGGACCCTGTGACGGACGATCGTCTGCTTTCTGACTCTTCAGGCGAGTCGCCGTCGCCGCTATCTTCTTTGACGATCAGAGAGGAAATCGGCCCGGAGCAATGCACGCATCGTCCTTGAGCAGCACGGTTGGCTTTTCGTATGCGGAGGCTTTTGCGACATTGCGGACACAACACAAACCGCTGCTGGTCGGCGGGAATCTCGCTGCCGCAGCGGCGACACGCGCCTTGTTTATCTTTCGTCTTCATCTGCCACCGGCGCGACCGTTGTCTCTGTAGGTCTCGGCAATGAAAACACAACTTGAACACTTTGGGCTCGCTGCTCTTGCCCTTGCCCGTCTCTACGGGCGGCACAAGTCGCTGCACAAAGTCTTTCTTGCACCTTGAGCATTTGCTGCTGATGGTATTTTCGCCGTTTTCTGTCAACTCGGCGTCTTCTTTCCGCGATTTTTCCTGTTGCACATGCAAAGGCGGGATCGGCGTCACGAGCCCGCTATTTCCGGTTGCTTTCGAGGGTAGAGGCGTGGCGGCAGGCGGAAGCGAGAGCCCATTGAACGATGTGGCGCCAGCGCCACCTGGGAAGGCGTTCATATTATTACCAGGATTTATTGCGTTGAAATTGGCCGGGCCTGGGCCTGGGTTGCCTGGGAACCCGTAAAGTCCTTTGTATCTCTTGTCGTCCAATTCGCGTACCAGCAGAACGAATTCCTGCGGAACGTATCTGGGATCATTGGGTTGGTTTTCGTGTAGAAGCTGTCCCTCTTGGGAAAGCGAAAGCTGTGTTTTGAGAGGCCCGCTTCGGACTGACAGGTTTGGCGGGAAAAGATGCGGCTGGGGAAACGGGTACTTCATTTCC
>JAKUBE010000758.1:0-12677 GCA_030674755.1 Metschnikowia henanensis | reverse complement strand
AGGAAGAAACGGCTGTTTTCAAGAATGCGGCACGCGTGAAACTCGTCTGGAAAGTGGGCCCGGCGGCGACAAGTGTGAGGAACCAGTGTCTAAATAAGCCGGGCTCTGGTTTCAGGTTGCGAGATCTGAAACACCGCTGCCGCACCGCTGCCGCACCGCGGTTCTAGCCCTCCCACACGCGCGCGCAAAATTATCCGACGCAGGGGGCTTTGGATGTGGTACGCCCTCGGCCAAAACAGGCAATTAGGCGCACACACCCGCCCGGAGAGATCGTGGGCGAGCGGCCTGCGCGCTGCCACCGAGGCCTCTGGCGGGCCAATCGCGGGCCAATGGTGGGCGAGGCAAAAATGGGAAAAATAGCCGCCTTTCGCATTTTTTTTGCGCGTTGACGCACCATCGAAAACACTATTTCGGAGGATACGAACGTCCACCGTCTAGTGGCGCACTCGGTGTGCGCCCCTTTGCACCCACGAACTTCTCGTAGGTTGCTGGCGGCCTTGGGGGCGTATCGTATCGTACGATCCAATTAGACGAGATAACAACCGCTGCGGCGTCTGTGCTTCGGGCGGCCTCTCTTTCCAGAAGCATCTTCATGTTTTGTTCTGTCCTGTTTTGCTTTGTTTTGCTTTGCTTTGCTTTGTTCTGTTCTGTTTTCTTCTATTTTGTTCGATTTTGCTTTCTTCTGCTGTGTTTTGCCTCGGGCCGTTTCTGGCCACACGTAATAGCCATTGCAGCGAACGTCCGCTAAAAGTGCAAAATTGTCAAGATCCTCGGTTCCATTATAACATGGGACGTATGCCGTACAAATGCCGCCACGGTGCCGTCCATCATCTGGCTTGCTTGTGCGATTGGCTCTCTTATCTGGATTAAACTATTCAATAGTTTATCTGTGCGTTCAGGGTCTCTGATATCCCAATTTTTTTCACTAGATCCGCGGGATTATCCAGGCGGCATTAGCTTGCTCGTCTGGCCCTACACGCCTTGGATTTACAAATTTGCCCCCTTTTTTCCATGGAGGAATATTGAAATGTAATCAAGTCTATTTTTGTCGCCGATCATACGAGGTCATCGCGTCTACGTCATGGTCGAGGTGGGCTTTGAGATCTTTTTTTGTCCTGTTGTTTCTCTACTTTTGTGCTTTGAAATACTTGCCAAAGAGACAGTGATTTGTTTGCATAGGCACGTTCAAACGCTTTGACGGAAAAGATCCTGTGAGTTTTTAGCCGAGAGAAGTTTTTTCCTGGTCGTTTTCTGTATCATGTTTTTTTTATCATGTTTTTTGTATCATGTCTTCTCGGGTCTTTTTTCCCTTTATTATCCTCCGTACTGTATATCTTGGTCCATGCACCTGGTGCATGCGGCACAATGCACCCCACGAGCCTCGCCTTTCTCCTGCCCTGCTTTTCCCAGTTTTTCTTTCATTAATCAAGGGTTTTCTCTTTTTAGCCTTCGTGAAGTGCACCCTCAAGTAAAATTGCGTGTCTTCTCACCGGTCACTTGTCTCATTGTTCGATTAGCGAGTTTTTCCGGAACTCATTGTCTCTTTTTTCTTAGTCATATGGTGCCTTGACGGTTGGCTGCCGACTGAAGTAACATCCGGAGATGATCTCCTCACCTCGCTCAACTTTACCCAGATTTTGTTCACAGATCCAACTTCAGGTTACGGCCCCGCTCTCTGTTGCATACCTGAAAACCCTTGGGAGTATCTTTAGCTGATTTAAAGCGCATGCAGATCGCTCGAGAACAAACGAAAAGACAATGGGAATGTCCCTGTGGGCCCCTGTCGCGTGCGTTGCACAGCCCACGGACGGCGTCTTTTAACTCACCTTTTCGCTTGTTCTTGGCTGTTGTTTTTGCTCAAAGACTCAAATCCAGGAAAGATTTACGCTGACGGTAGACGATGGTTTAGGTTCCCTGAGTGAAGATCATTGAATGGCAAGCTGCTTTCGCGTAAAAACGTGAAAGAACGAACGCGGGCAAAAAAAGATCTCAGGCCACGAGTGGAGATGTCCGCCGACCGGTTTCTGTTTCCGTTTGGAACATGAAGTATTTCGCATGTAGCCTCGCTCTTTGTTTCTCAACCGACCTCTAAGCTTCATCGACCCATGAAACTGGGGGTTCAACGAAATGCTACGTGCCATGCACAGCGCCTTTCGCTCCATGGCATCTTTCAAAGACATGCAATCACTGAACCCCTCTTTTCTAGGGCCACCCGAATTGACTACAGTTGTCTATTCGGGCGGTGACGAGCACTGTTTATCGATGAGAACGGCGCTATAGAGAAACTCATGCATATTGCAAATTGATGCGTGCGTGGGGTAAAACGCATCTTTCGTCTATTATGCACGCACCATAATACCTGTCGGGAAGGTGGTGCAAAATAGAGCCGTCGCTTGGCTAAAATCACTCAAATAGTAAATATAATTAGCTCGTCCAAGCATATTAGAATGTCACAGCCACGTAATCGACTTGCTTGCAGTTACAATCGAATCTTGACAGCACACAAAAAGCTTTGGAACCTCATATTAAAGATCTTACTCTGCTCGCTGTTTTGCTGCCGAGCCGTCGGTTTGTGTTGTTGCAGCATGCTTGACTGCCAAACAAGCCAAGTATACTCGAACCTAGGTCACACGTAGCCATTATGTTTCTCCACTTTTGTACACCCTGTGCCTTTTTTCCCCAGAATCAGCCATTACACCCTCTAACTTATCCTGCTTCCTGTATCAAAATCTCGATATTTTGACATGCTCAACAATTAAGGTATGCCTTCTCGTTTGTGATGCTAAATCCCAGTGACAGATCTCTCGTATCCTGTAACATGTTTGCAAATATAGATCAAAATCTCAGCTGTCCAGGCACCTTGTTCCTAATTGTGCCATTAAACTGAAAGAACAAAGACCGATCCGGTGAAGTTCTAGACACCCGACTGCGTCATCCGCCGTCAAAATGTACGACTCCTCGTGGGAGAAAGCAAGTCGCTCTTCCCATCCAAATTTGTGGAGCCCTCCAATTGTGACCCCTATGAGTCGAGGTGCCATGTCCGAAACGGAAACAAATCTGTCGAGACAAATCCCTGCGCAAAATCCCAACACTGATCATCGGACTGAGCGGCTTCCGTCCGTCGACGAGATCTTGTTTAAGATCAGGCACCAAGAAACGTTCCGGCCACCTTACCTTCAAGAGGTCAGCTTCCACACCCAGGCATTTCCACCACATTACCAAAGTCAAGAGCAGCCCAGCATACATCACTGGCAACCGGAATCGCTACATACTGGTCAGTACCAGTTTGACCCTAGAGTAGGATTTAATCACATGATCGACGAGACCAACGTGGATCACAGCATCAGTCAGTTCCCTTTATCCACGCGACCAGCCCTCTCGCCGACAGTGATCCACTCTCCACATCCAAGAACCGCTCAAGGTACTACTGCCAAGAAAAGGGGCCGCAAAAAAAAGTCCGACACGATATGCTCTCACTGCCAGCTGACACAGACTCCCGAGTGGAGGCGGGGGCCCGACGGATCGCGAACACTATGCAACGCATGTGGGCTCTTTTATCTGAAACTCACCAAAAAGTTTGGGTTTGAGGACGCTAACATGATTTTTGCGTACAAGAAACGCCACAACGAGGTTCAGGACCGCATAGTTCCAACCGCACAGCAGAAAAACCGCTATTTGAGCGAGCCGCTAGCGGAAACATGAGGGGGGAGCGCACGAAGAAAAAGTACCCGGTACTTCAGCACATTGCTATAATGAACGTTTTGAGGGAATACGATGAGAATGCTTGTAGATCTGTAAATCAGTAGGCCAGCAGTTCATTTTCGGCGAGTCTCGATCGCCTGCCTGAAGCCTCTCTTGTCAACGGCAGCAGTCTGGATACCAAGTTGGGTATTTGCACACTTCACTGTTGCGATTTGCGATGCCAACAACGACAAATACGCCGCGTGAAGCTCGTAATTCTCTGGCACTGCTGCCCCTTTATAGTTCAGGACTAGCTGGGCCAAGTGGACTAAATTCCTTTCTGCTGCTTCATCGATCGATTCATGCGACAAAATGTACTTCACATGCGTTTCCAACTGTTGGAACGATTTCCCCATATGTGTGTCGATTTCTTGCACCAAGTTCGTATCTTTCTGCGAGTAATTGGCGTGGTTCTGCACTGTTGTCACTGCGGTCACTTCTGATTCGGAGGGAGTCAAAAAGTGAGAAATCTTTTCCCCACTTATCAAGGAAAACATCTCGAAGGCCCCCTCGGAAAGTGGGATCATGTATAAAAGGAAATCCCCGTAGCCCGACTCTGCTAACTGAAGGCCAAGGTGCGAAGGAACTTCGGTGGTTTTATCGCAAGAGTAGATGCCGAGAAGACAGAGGGTTGGAGTTGCATTCTGAAGAAGAGATAGTTTTTTTTGAAGAAAGGAAATATCTAGTGAACTCGAGTTATGCTTGATGTCAAACGCATCAGTGACAGTCGTTGAATCCAGGTGCCGATACCCTACCAATGCCCCGAGTCTAAATGCAGAGTTGCGTGATATGTGGTCTGAGATCGCCAAAAGCGGCAAAGCCCTTGTTTTGATCTCCATCTTTTGTTGTGTGTGTATTTCTGCAAGATCGAGTCGCTAGCGCACGTAATTCGAATGATGCAATAGAGCAAAGGCTCACAAGGTTGGTTCCGTGCTTAACAGTGCCTCGGCACGTGACCACCTGATTTTGACCAGCGTTTCTCCTCAAGAATCGACGAGAGAAATCGAACTTTTAGGCTCGTTTTCCAGTGGGAGGCAAAGAGATGCTGGATATTGGTCTTGGTCTCGCGTTTTTGCCATGTGGTGGGGCACGCGCCAGAAGAAAAAAAAACATCGATCTGCTTCAATACGCTTACTGTGTGCCAGGGTCTCCTAACTGACAATGGCGGTTTCACTCCGTACGTTGTCAGCTTTTACTATGTTGGATGGAATTGTTAGTATGCTTAGTTTACCAAACACCAAGTTGGAAAGAGAAACTCTCCGTAGCAAAATTGTGATGAATTTCTTGCAAAGTATAAAACTTTCGCGCCAATCTCAAGTGTGATTCTATGTTCCGTGAGGTAGATTTGAGCCACACGAGAACTTACTTAAGGGATCCGCGCGGGTGTCTCTTTTTGCAGCCGTTTGGAATTTCCCGCCAGGCACTCTGACACAGCGTGTAGTTTTGCAACCACTTCTTTTGCAAGCAAGAATTTTGAAAGCCTCTTCTTCCATTGCCTAGGGAAAAGTTTTTGGATGGTCGTGCATTCTCGACACTATTTCCTTTCTACCTGCCAAAGGCACTACAGGAGCTGATTGTAGGGGTAATATTATCGTTATACAGCCAGTTAAATTACGAAAGTGTTCTACGAAACTCTGTTTTGCTTTGCTTTTTGTCTTTTTCATGTGAACGTTCAAAATCCCAGGCATTGAACTTCTCATTTACGCACCTCTAAACATTCGATTGATTCACAGCTCAAGCTCTTTGAAGTTCGTCACCACTTTCCACAGAGACCCAGTACCACGCGCAATCAAAAGAATAGCTTTGCTTGTTTCGTTTCAGCTAACAATCCATCTGCTTACCAAAGGGCCGCTAGAAGCTCTGGATTTGGCAAGGCTTCTACTCGCAGCCAAAATGGGGTTTCATTCTATCAGATTCCTTGCGTGGAAGCACATGGAAGTTACTTAAGGCCAAAGGGATTTTCGCTGTTAGGAAGACCGCGCCAGCCTCGTCTCATCAACCTACGTCGTACCTCTTCTTCTGTTTCAAAGATGACTCTATCCGGTACGTATATACAGCCATGCCCTCGAACCCCCTATGTATTACCCATAGTCCCTCCTCTATTAGCCCTCACAAAAGCTCCATTTCCGCCATCATGCACAAGTGATCAGACGGAAACTGTCCCACGAGAGGAAGCACCTTGTCCTTTAACTTTGGGTCGTTGATTGCGGGCATCTCTAGTAAAGATAAAAGCTTAACTCCGGTGATGACTTTGAGGTCGAACAAGGACGGCTTGCCGCGTGTGAAGCAATAGCCATTCCAAGCGTCTACCACAACAAAGATATAATCCACAAGCAGGCGGTTTTTGTTGCCGCCATACGAAAAAACAGGCTCGCCGTATTGCTGTGTGTTGGCCAGATCAACTAGCGTATACCCGGAGGAGTAGAGCGAAACCGCCAAGCTATCGATCGCGTTGTGAAGTGCTTCAATACACTCGATTTTCTGCAAGACCCAGTCCGAGTACTCCGGCGCACCCGCCTTGCACATCATGCAACGACAATAATAGTAGTCGCAAAATTTCCGGGCGCGAGGGCGTTTGCCCATCATGTCCTGTCTGATGGAGATGTCGAGTTTACGACGCGTGCTGCCGCCGAATTTCACAAGTGGAGACACAAGAGAAACATACGCTGCGTCTTCGGGCGAGGAGTTGAAGTCGCCAGCCATGAAGGTGTAGAACTTGTAATCCTGCTTGCAAATCTCACGAATCGATTGTGCGAAGTCCTCGATAGTTTGGAGCATGGTCGCCGTATGAAGGACCCTGTTGAATGCCTTCGAGCTTGTCAGAGGCAAATGGGCCGTTGCTACAATGATGCCCTGTCTGGATGGAGGTTCATGGCCCTCGAGAAACTTGTGGGTGAAACCTAGACATACGAAATACGCCGCATGGGACGTGTCTTGGAACAACACGATATCCTCCTTGCGTTCACGCCAAAAAAAGACGGTTTCCAGCTTGACTGCGCCGAAAAGGTCGCTCTTATATGCAATCGCTATAGTGTGGTGTTCATTGGGCTGGGCGCCTCCGATTTCGTAGCCGAATTTGGCAATTCTTGTTTTCCACGCCGGATAGTCGTGCAATTCCTGGAGACACACGATATCTGGGCTATAGCGGGCGATTTCAAACATGATGATCTGCTCTCGT
Organism: Metschnikowia henanensis; assembly: GCA_030674755.1. Lineage (NCBI taxonomy): Eukaryota > Fungi > Ascomycota > Pichiomycetes > Serinales > Metschnikowiaceae > Metschnikowia > Metschnikowia henanensis. The sequence goes on along the minus strand of JAKUBE010000758.1, from coordinate 5,758 downwards.
GTGAACTTCGACGTCTTATACTGACTCTCATCGCAGGGACTGAGCGTGTTATATGTCATGATAGACAACTGCGGCCCGTTTGTGTATTGTTGTTTTTTTATTTGCAACATCCGTCGGTGGCGATAGAGAGGGTCAACCTGGGCTCGTTGTTCGACCGAAAACTCGTCATGACTCCGCGGGAGCTCGGGTCTAGCTTCGGCCATAATGCAATATATGTATATTGAGTGATGGCATGAAAGGAAGCGAGACTGGGCGATGATATGACTTAGATTACTTTTTTTTTGCGATTGCAGTGCTGAGAACAGCCAGCCGGCCGGGGTCCAAAAAGCCACTTCCACGCGAAAAGTATGCGGTGAAGTATAAAGCTTGGCTTTCTGGAGTCTGACCTTTATATTATCTTATCAAGGTTTTATCCTGCGCAGGTTCCAGCCCCTAGCCTGCAGGCACAAGGCACTACTTGAAAAACTACAATTAGGGTTGGCGGCGCGTGCAGAGGGCCAGAAAGTTGAGGGGCAATGATAACAGAGGTAAAACCTATGCAAACCCTATGAAACAAGGGCAGCCCTTTGTATTGAAGTTTGCTACATTTTGATCTCTACAGTAAGAGAGCTTGATAGGGTTTGCGTATTTTCCTCGCAACTGGTTTCTTTGTTATAAAAATTCATGCTAGAGGACGAGTGATTCCATTCCTGTGCGCAGCGATTAAGCCCGGGCTGCCTATTAGATTTTATGACAATGTACAGTCAAATGCGCTGCGCACACGGGTAAACTTCTACGATGTGAAAGAACTTTCTAACGTGGTTCGACTACAGTCCCCGTAAGTCTACTCCACACGTGTAATCACCCAACGGCTATCTGAAAACCTTTCCGTTTAAGGAGGAAAGAATATTGTTCGACGAGTCGTAAACTTTTCACCGCTTCCACTCACAATGTCACGTGATACACACGAGTCCTGAAATATTAACACTACCTTCTTTATCTCCGAGCTCCGCTCGAGACATGTAATATATTCAAATTGAAATAAAAAAGTGCTCCTAGCTCGCCGCTCGGCAGAGCCCTCTTGATGATTCGACCTCAAATATAGTCCCCCGTTTCATGTCAGTCACAGTGACTCACAATCTTCTTGTGTTACTCGTCGTGAAAATTCCGTGTCAATGCTAAACCATCTCCACTCGGCTCACTACTCCCTCAATTGGTTTTGCCACTTCGGCCGAGAGTGCCCTTATTCATTCAATCCTTTTAATTCAACGTGGAAAAAGTTCAAAAAAAAACACATACGGATTTTGGATACACTGGGAAAAGAGTAAGTCAGTCGTTTTCTCGATTCAGAAACGTTTCTCTTAAGTGATTGAGAAGTCATGCAAATTTAAAACAGCTTCACTTTGTGATACATTGGGTAGCACACATTTGTTATCGCACCTTAGACTTTCAAATAGCTGCCACATACACATCACGTCTTGATTTTTAAAATCGCTGCCAAAGTCTTATGGGAGAATTTCTTTGGATGAAACCCAAACCAAATGTCGCAGTAACGCCCATATGCCACAGTGCGTATTTTTATTTAATGCCTCTCCCCATGCATTCGCAGCGCGGTGCGTGCAGGAATACTTGGCCAGAAGGGGAAGAAGGGAAAAAATCCCATCTGACCCCCATCTCATCTCTCCTACGTTCTTTTCAAAACCGAAAATCGGAACCCCGGACACAAAATGATAATGTCGGTGCATGATCCGCTCAGTAGAAAACGTGAGATGAAAGACGGTCGAAAAGCAGCAAAGAGGGCTCGCAAAGAGGAAGACGACATCTCGGAACAAATGTACGCTATATTTGTCAAGTCCGCCATGGACTCGCTAGAAAAGGTACGTGAGTTTTAGGGCAGCGCCCGTTTTATTGAATTTCCTGACTCCCCCAAGTCTTCCAAATGCTAACAGTTTTAGAACGACACTCTAAAAGTGAACTCGCTAACGTCCAAGATAAATTTGCCCTTGGCACATTCCGATGCAATCTCGCTCCCAAATTTCACCATCGTGTTGAAAAGCCTCATTGCAAATATCGCCAAGCTTGACAACTCCGCATCTTCCGCATTGGTCTCGGCCATCATCGATTACAAATGGCTCGAGATCTCATCCACGGCGAAGAAGTCGGCGAGTTTTGCCGAATTTCTTGACGTTTACGCGCAGTTCATCAATGTGCTCGTTTCGTCATACCCAAAGTACCTCCACGGTATCATTGAAAAGCTCGTCGGGGAGTTCCCTGATGTCAAAGACGCCACGTATCCGCATCACAAAATTCTTAGGAGATTTGTCACATATATACCCACATGCATTAACTCCATCCCCTCAACACTTGCGAAACAGTTCCCGCACCATTTGTCCTCGACCCCCAAAGAGATCTACAATTATGTTGATCATTGCATGGCTATAATGAAGTACTGCCCTGACTTGCAGTTTCCCGTGTGGCAAATGATTGTGGAGTGCTGCATCAAATTGGACGTTGAATTGCAAAATGAAATCGATGATTTGGACGACGACCTCATCGACGAGCTCATCAATGACGACGAGGAAGAAATAGACGATGAGATGGACGAAGAAGACGACGACCTTGAGGCAGGCGACGAAGTATTTGAGGTGACATCGACGAAAAACATCAAGAGACTAGTCTCGAAACTAGACTCCAGTTTGGAATTGCTTTTGCAGTCCACGACGAGCGCCTTTACGGCAGAAGAGTTGGACTCAGGAAATGGCGTCAGTCTATTTAACACACTTACTTCTTTATTCAAAACACATGTCTTGCCTACGCATTTCACGAAATCAGTGCAATATCTTATGTTCCATATTTCACAGTATCAGCCTGAATTGGCCGATTCGTTCTTGGTCTTGCTCATCGACACCGCCTTCAACCCCCTTGAGGTCATCGAGAAGCGACTCAAGGCTCTTCAGTACTTGGCATCTTACATTTCACGTGCTAAAAACTTGACAAAACATCAGATTGTTTTCATCGTGTCATACCTCATTGGATGGATCAACAAGTACATCTCCGAGAGGGAGAAGGAGGTGCTTGACCTCGACGCCCCTTCTTCCAGTAAGTCCACGGCCACTGGTGGCATGGAAAGGTTCAAGTTGTTTTATGCCACATTCCAGGCTTTACTTTACATTTTCTGTTTCAGACACAAGCAATTGGTGCGCGCCCCAGATGACGTGAGAAGTGGCGAAAGCGAGTGGGAAAGTGAACTTGACAAGTTCTTTCTGCGAGTGATTCTCACGAGATTCAACCCTCTCAAATTCTGCGATGAGACCGTGGTGGCGACGTTTTCAGACATCGCATCGATGCTTGGCGTGTGTTTCTGCCAAACCATCATCGACAATAACAAGAGAGAGCAGATGGCGCAGGCCACATCCAAGCTTCCTTCTGCTATCGGAAACTTCAGACACAAGCAGGAGTTCTTGGACCTTGAGGGGTACTTTCCCTTTGATCCCATGGTGCTTCCAAAATGCAAAAAGTTCATCAGCGCCAATTACGTCGAGTGGCGCGACGTCAATCCAACTCCCGAAGATGACGAGGAGGACGATTCAGGCAGCCATGGAGACGACATGGACGAAGATGATGAAGATGACATGGACGAGGACGACGACGACGACGACGAAGAGGATGAAGATGAAAACGACGATGACGTTGACATTGACAACGATGACAAGGTTGGCGATGCCATACGTGCTGCTGAAGACAGTGATGAGGAGATCACCAGTGACGAAGAGGAAGATTGAGGAAATGCTAGAAGACCACCGGTCTTACCCCGCATGGTTTGAAATTTTGCTTCTCGCTGCACTCTGTGATAATACGATATCAGTCTTTATAAGCATGGAAATAAAGTTTTTTTGCAAAGTTTTATTTTGGCTCGTTACTTGTAGATTTGTCTTGCCGACCTTTGTTTGTTCGACACCGACGATCAGATCGCCGTACAACGGTTAGATCGGTCTATATCCGCCGCACGTTCTCCCAAATTTTTCGAGGACCTTTCGATATTTGCCTGACCCGACCCGTTCCGACCCTCACTTCGTTAAACAGATCAGATCCCTGGAGGTTGATCGATCTGCAAGAATGCCGCACAAACCCACTTCAAATTGTATCAAGGCAGGTCCTGATACGATTTAGCCTTTCTGAATTTCGAAAGCAGCTTTGGCTTTGGGCCACAATCCAGGATTATTGACCCCAAATTCCAAACCATTCCTTGCTTTGGAAGCTTTCTTCTTTTAGTTCTCTTTTCAGCTCAATTCTTTTCTCATATGCCGGCTTGTGAATCAATTTGGAAGATCTTCTACTGGTCTAGACTCGCTTCACAAAGACCCAAAGCGCGGTTTGAAGAGATACTTTGATTTTGAGATTCGATCGCTTTGGCGTTGATCGCTTGAAGATGAGACTGAACTCATATCAATTCTTTCAAGTGAGAGATAATGCTTTTTCATTTCATTTACCGAAGAAACACTAAACACTGTCCGAAAAAGACCATGCAATTCCTGAAAACTGGCAGACCAGGAGATTCGCATTATTGACTTTTTCTCTTTTCCAGAAAAGCGATAGCTTCCCAAGCTTAACGCGAGAATGTTTCTCAAAATCTTTGCGATTCTCGAAAACATATATTTTTGTGAATGTCAATCCATGCTATGATATATGATCTCGGCGGGCCGAAAGATCAACTGCTTTAGCTGAATTCGAGCAGTGAAAAGCCACTCGGCTGACCTGTCGTCACGAAAGCAAACACAATCAACTCTCTTCAATGAACTCATTTTGACTCTAATCGGTCAGTACAGCCAAATATATGAAGCTGCCAGTGCGAACAAAATGCCAGCTGTCTGCTAATTATACGCTCATTGTTGTCATGTCAATGTCGGAAAGATATCAAATGGCTGGACGAAGCTGGTGAATCAACAGGTAATCGACAAATACATTCGAGGCTCAATCACAAAATTACTTGCGAAAGTGTGGAATAGAGAACCTCTACACTTTCGCCAGGCAGAGAAAACTCTGATGTCTGGTCTATTCTAGAATACATGGTCCGATATGAACTATATTGGCCCGAGACACACGCAGATCTGATCTGCATGTGAGATGATTTTTTGGGCTTTGAGAAAAATAACGAATGCAAGAAAAGTGTTTAAAAGGTATACTTATCCTGCTCATGCGAAAGACACTTTTTCGATTTTTTGTTTTCGGTCTGGTTTATCTGATTAAAGGGCTTGAAAATCGATAAGACATTCCGCTCACTGTGAGGTGTATCTTTTGAAATTCACTTGCGCTCCGAGTCATTTGAAATCTAGTTACAATGGGCAGGTTTGTGAAAATTCAGTGGGACGACAACGAGTCTCTTTTTCTAGAAAGTACATATTTGAGAGAGAGAAAGAGAGAGATATAAAGCGGGGTATTCACATCCATCACTTCCTTTTTAGATACTGGCGTCACAAGAATATTAATTAATTGCTGGCAGGTCCGTTTTGTCCAGATATCGGTGAGCTAGCTCCATCGTAGGCGAAGTCTAGTTCGTGATATTGATTTCACCCTTCGAAAAGACGTGGAACCTTCATTCCGTCTTAACCCCTAACTGCACAAAAACTTCTTCTCTACCTTGATACCTTACTCTATTTTAAAAACGAAATTTTTTTTGAAAAATATTTTTTTTGAAAGATTTTTTTTTTGAAAGAAACACATCGAATTACAGGAAAAAACTATACATAGCAATAAAAAACCTGCAACACGTCTAGATAAT
>JAKUBE010000757.1:0-12757 GCA_030674755.1 Metschnikowia henanensis | reverse complement strand
TCCAGTGGCACCCGACGGCAAACTTGCTCGCCACGGGCGGCGACGACTGCCAGGCCTTGGTCTGGGACTGCAGCGGCCGCACGGGCCACCGGCTGGCGCCGGACAACAAGATCGTCATCGACACGCCGGTGCTTGCCTACTCGGAGGACACCGAGGTGAACAACGTCTGCTGGCGCCGAGACTCCAGCGACTGGTTGGGTGTGGTCAGCGGCAAAGGCTTTCAGGCGTTGGAGACGCGGTGAACGGTTTACCGTCAACTCCGCTATGATCTCAGGGTCATTTCTGCTATGATCTCAGGGTCATTTCTGCTATGATCTCAGGGTCATTTCTGCTATGATCTAACCGTCAACTACGACCAGTCGGTATCTTTGACCACGGTCAATGCAAGCAGTACACTTGTCTTGAACACACCTCCTGCAGCGGTACTCCAATGTGCACAATTCGGCTATGATATCTGCCAGACCTATCATAACGCTCAGAGTCCCGTTAATTAGAGATGTGATGCGTACTCAAGTCAGTGGGATATGGCATGACGTACGACAACAAGGATCTTTGGCTCCCCTCGAGAATCGATAGTAAGAAGTACGCCATTGCTTCCACTCAAGAGGACCATTTGTTTTGTGAGCTGACTACACTTCAACCTCCAGAAAACAGCATGGAAGATTTTGGCTCATTCGTCCAACCTGACAGTTTCAAATGGTTCTACGCCCAACAAGTTGTTCTGATATCCAACATCAGACTTTCGGACTTCCGAACCCTTTTGGCACTAAAAACCGCAATTTCTATCGCCTAGTATGCTGCCATGCATCTATTGAGGTACTCCGTTCGCTGAAACGGCTCAATGTCATACTGTTCAAAGAAACGCCAGAAGAATTGAAACTCATCAAAGGATGCATTTGCAATGAGACCAATGCGACAGCAAAACCTCACTCGAAAAAGCACATGCCAGCTACAAGAGTGCATTTTCGAGCTCGTTCGGAAACAAGGGGACCAATCGTTTTAGACAAAGTCGATCCGCCTACGCCTTGAAATGTCTCACATGATTGCTATGCACGTCTCATGCGGACAGTGTCAGGGCAACAAGGGGTGGGGGCGCGAAACATGCATGGAACCTTTTCAACGAAGACTTTTGGTTCACGAGGTGAAGTGAGACCGAAATGCTTCCCATAGAGAAGTTGCGTTGCAGATTGAAGGTCCGGGCTTCTTGCAGCACACAGTTGACAAAATTTTTTTCTTCGTCTTTTCAGCACCAGTTCTCGTGTAAAATTGACTGTTTTCAGGCCTGTCCTGCTTGAGCGCATCTCGCAATGCGACTCGCTTTAGCTGAAAGCACAGGACAGCAGCGCTCTCCCGATATACTATGAAATATCGGCACTTCATCAAAACCTGAACGGGCCCAGTCCATAATAGCGTGACATCAGATCGGTATATTTGCCTGAAATAACAATTAGGTTGCGTCCTTCGGGTTTCCGGAATCTCATAAACCGATATACGAGCACCGGCCCCTGGTGCCTAATATGCAGGGGAGGCGCTGCACGATATGCACTCAATTAACACCGAGGAATGGAATCGGTCGGGTTTAGCAGCCCGAAACGATGACGAGAAAATGTGCGATCAGCGGCTGCTTGTACTTATTTTTGGTACTACCTCCTCCAGAAATCCTCTATTGTTGAATGTCCTTGATTCGTCTCCGCAAGATTTACTTGGCAATCGAGATATGTTCTCTGCAGGCTTGACCCCTTCCTGTGGGTTCGGTCCTGTGGATTCGCTTGCGGCGTTACTTTCGCAGCTAAATTTAACTGGCCTGCCTGTGGACTGTTCCACCCATCGGAAAAGCCCCTGCCGTCTCCTACCTAAAAAAGCTCTGGAAACCTTGCGTTTTGACGTACGCACAATCATTTCTTCCAGTCTGCTTTTTTGTCTTTCTGGTGTTTGGCCATTTCCCAGTTTCGAAGCGTCAAAGAAGTTGAAAACGCCTCGCATCGCCGAGACAAAAGTGACGATTGGCTGTGACCGACTGTTTCCCTGCACACAGCTCGTCCATCGTGGGTTGTCCGACTATTCTTAGATCATGAGCGCCCTAGAAAATCAAACTGCCAACAACCGAAATTCGAGTCTTGTTTCGACGACAAGCTCGCCAACGTCCGTCATTTCTACGCCAACTCAGATCTCGCCGACCCTGGACTCGTCCACTTTTCAGGACGTTTCCACCCCGAATATTTCGCTGCCTGTTTCCTCTCAACGAGCCTCGCCGTCTGAAAATTCGTCCACATTACCAACTGTCTCCAGTATATCTCCTTCTCTGGATATGTCTCTCGTTTTAGAACTGCTGCCGGCATTTCTGACCGATACGCCGTCAAGCACTGTGCTCTCGGACAACACGTCGCCTTCACTGGCCATGTCTTCTCCGTCTCCTTCTTCGTCAGCCGACTTGACAAGCTCGAGCCCTGAGCAATCATCAGCATCAGCTTCATCGTCTTTGTTGTCATCTTCCGCCAATCCGGCTACGCTGTCATCTGCTGAGACTCTGCTGGCTGTTCCCTCGTCGACATCGTCCATAATAGCCACTTCTTCGCTCTTGCTGTCGTCAAGTTCTGAGCAAGCGTCGTCCTCGGCCTCCCTGAGTGATACAAGCGTGTCGTCTGCTCCAGTCTCGTCGTCATCCTCTTTTTCCGCAAGCTCATCGTCATTATCGTCATCATCACCTTCCCCGTCCGAATCGTCAGAATCGTCTTCATCGTCAGAAGCGTCGCTGTCATTGTCGTCAAGCTCGTTGCTGAGATCCTCGCCATCCTCTTCCCTGGATCTATCTTCTTCGTGGACAAGCTCTGTGACATCTTCAACGGAACCGTCTTCTTCTAGCGAACTCTCGAGTTCTCAGAGCTCATCAGCCTCGTCTCGCTCACGCTCCTCCGATGTTGCCCTGCTGACCTCGTCGAGCCAGAGCTCAGAGAGCTCAGAGTCGAGCTCTTCGTCTGTTGATAGCTCCTCCGTGTCTCTAAGCAGTACACCATCGACAACGCTGATGGAGTCTTCCTCAAGTGGGTACTATTGGTCGACGGTCAGCGTTCTTCCAGATACCACCATCACCACCCTCGTCACAATTCCAACCGCTGCTACTTCTCCCAGCTCAGGTGGCACATCTGTGGCACAGAAAAACGGGAAGATCATCGGTGGTGTTGTCGGTGCTGTTGGGGGCGCCTTACTTCTAGGCGTGCTTGCATTACTTGTGTTTTTGAAGAAACGAAACAAAAAGGTCACGAACCAGCTGCCGGACTTTGCCGACGAAGCTTTGAGCTCTGAAAATGAAAAGTCTTCTGGGTTCTTTAAACTATTCGGCGCCAAGGGTGGTCCTGTCAACGGCGGGGGAGGCGTTTCGACATATAACGGGCTCGAGAACCAGGTGAATGTTAAGTCAGCGTCAATGGGGGCTGGTGCAGCGGCCGCCGCCGGCGCTGGCGCTGATGGCGACTTTGAGTACCGTGGAGTCACTAACACTAACAATTTGGATCCGATTTTCCGCTCTTCTGTAACTAACACGGCATACAACAGCACAGGTCCGAACTCGGCCACTGAAACGCCTCGACAGGGACATTCGCGGTACAACTCCGTGATCGTCCCCATGGGTGTCATGCATGAAGGAGAAACGCAAAACAACCCAGATGGAGTCCATGAGCTGCGAGAGGCTCCCTACCCCACAGACGAGCATGACTCGCAAAGTATACTAATGGGCAGCGAAAAGTCATCGGATTATAATACAGATGACGATTTTCTATTCCACCAAAATCCCCATGACTTTTTGACCGAGGAGCTTCATAGCAGCAACTCAAGGCTGAGGTTCACTGAGGACATAGCATAGGGTTCAGACGTTTTGTGGAGCTCAAGTCTCGTTCAGCATCGGCACTCTTTTATTTCTTTTGTGCCTGTAGCATAAATAGTACATGTTTAATTCCCAAAAGTGAAAAGCTTTCTTGGTAAAGACGCCTTTCGGATACCTAGTATCCGCTTTATTAGCCTCCTTGCTAAGGCAGTTGTAAAAGTAGTCGAAGCACTTCATGTCATATGAACAAATGAATTAAAAGTGAACAAGCTCCCTCGAAAACAATAAATATTTACTGCTGAAGGCTCCCTCGTACAAGTTTGAACAAGACGTTTCCGCAAACTGAAAGAAGTTGAAATTTCGCAAGAGTGAGGGTCGAAGAAAAGTGAATCATAGAAGGCCCTTTTACAGTGATAAACAGTGATAAACTGGGAACAAAGTCAACGAGGAAGCGAGGACTAAGCTTTTTTCTTTCTGCTTTGTAATATGCACTGAACTGACAATTTCTAAGTCCGTGATTTACAAAATTTGAAGGACGAGAAAAACGAAGACTTCTTCATAATATTTGCGTAAATTTGCATGGCCATACATCTTATAACTGATCTCGAAAATCAGCCTTGACAAACCTAGTATGTACGAAAGAGCTAAATAGCCCAAAAACCAACGACTCTCGAGAAATTATAAAGTCTGACAGAACTAACAGACCCTTGAATCGTAAATCATCCTTTTCCATCAGATCACTCCAATCAGCTGGGTGCACGGGTGTACTCCATACCAGACTTTTCACCTCTTTTACAATCGGCTCGATAGCATATTCTACAATTCATCACCCAAGGAATTTGCGATGTCTGCCAAAAACGTGATGGTCAAGTTGATCGTAGGTGCCGGGCAGGCGGCGCCCGCTCCGCCCGTTGGTCCTGCTTTGGGATCCAAAGGTGTCAAAGCCATCGACTTCTGTAAAGAATTCAATGCTAGAACTGCCCACTATAACCCTGGCACGCCGATTCCGGTGCTTTTGACAGTTAAACCCGATAGAAGCTTTGCTTTTGAGATGAAGTCTCCGCCAACGTCATGGCTTTTGTTGAAAGCCGCCAACGCCAAGAAAGGCAGCGATAAGCCCACCCAGAATATTGTAGGGAACATCTCATTGAAGCACGTATATGAGATTGCCAAAATAAAGAAAACCGACGACAGACATAAGAACGTCGATTTGAAGGCGATCTGTGGCGCGGTGATTCTGACGGCAAAAGCGGTGGGTGTTCTGGTGACACCATAGATTGGAGTGAAGCGGTGAGCCGAATTCTTGTAATATAGTTAGTGTACATAGTCGAAACGAGCATTCGAGTTGTGAGCATTTGTTTTTCTCTTTCTTCCCAGTTTTCCTCTACAGCGTTGATTCATTTCTTAATGCATTTTATTAAGCTTCGAAGTGTTCTAAGAATCATTGTTGACGTGGATCGGATATCACTTTTTCTTCTTCTCAAACGCTGCAATGTGGGCCTTCGACTGATCAACGGTCGTGTGCTCATGATCTACTCCCTTGAAAACCTGGTAGTTGAATGTGCCATCGCTATTCACACGTTCCTCGACCGCACACATGCGTACACTCTTTAGCCAAGGATCGTTGAAGCAGTCTTCGACAGATATACGGCACGCTGGCGCCAATTCTACCATGCGAGCGACCAACGGACGACAATCTTCGGGCAAGGCTAGTAACAAACGACCTGCCCCTGTTTCACTCGATGTGTGCGGGCTGCCTTCAGCACCGCCGTTGACAACACCGTTAGGCTTGTTGTCCTCGATTTCCTTCACGGCCTGAGCGAGGCTGTCCATATTACTGATCGATGGGGCGTGATGCGGTGTTCTTGTGAGCATCTCATGGAATTGCAAAGTGTCTTCACGTGTGGCAAACAATTTAAAGCTGTTGTCCACCAACTTCGGGACTTTCCAAGGGAACTTCTTCAACATCATGCAGCAGTAGATCATGGCAACAGACCATACGTCGACCGGTCTTGGATCATATTTGGTGAACACGCAAACTTCAGGGGCTAAATAAGGGTCAGACCCCACAACGCCCAGCGCCTCAATCAAAGTTTTGGTGAAAGGGTACGAAAAAACAACGGCAGAACCAAAATCGATGATCTTGACGATTCCGCGAGCATCCACAACACAGTTGTCGAGCTTCAAGTCTCTATGGGCCAATCCCATAGAATGCAAGTAGTTAATTCCCGAGAGAATCTGCTTGAAGCAACAATCAATCTCCTCTCGCGACATCTGGTTGGACATGACAATGGCAAACAAATCGAAGTCGCAGTATTCCATCACTTGCAAGATCCGGTCGTTTTCGTAACAGATCTCGACTGTCTCTATGATATTGGGGTGCTTGAGAGTCGAGCCAATGCAGTATTCGCCAGTGATCTTCTTTGCGTAGTCACGTTTCGTCTCGTTCTGGTACTTCGCCCTGAACTCTTTCACCGCAAACATCTTCTTATCTGACAACCTGGTGACAAGCCTCACGGCCCCACCAGCACCGGCCCCCAAGTTCTCACCAAACTTACTGTAGCGCTTGGAAAAAGGCAAAGGTTGTTGGCTGATCAAAGCCAGCACAGACCCCCTTCTCTCGTTTGCTCGTTTAAAGGACGGCGTTCTGCTGAAGGACAGAGGGCCCGGCCCAAATGAGCCCGGAGACTGAGAAAAAGACGCATCGGACCCAGTTGGGTTGAGCCCCAGCGCGGAAAAAGAGCCATTCATCTGCGAACTGACGGTCGGCGTGGCCACCGACACGTTGATGTTGTTCGAGCGCAAGGAGGACGACAAGTAGCTGACAGGGATGGACAGGGAGGGCGAAGAGCCGCCCTTTTTGAAGAACCGCTTCAAGTTGGCCATCGAGTTGTGTCTGGAAGTGCTGGGAGCCGCGGACGACGATTCCATCGAGGAAGTCGAGGAGGGCGAGATGGTAAACACGTTCTCCGGTTGCGCGTTATTATACAAGGAGCCCAAGTCTGTGGACGACTGGTTGTTTTTCTGGCTCTTCTTCGACCCAAACATGAACGAGAGACTGGAGTGGGAGCCCAGGCGGGCGCTGGTGGACATGGTGCCTGCTTGCGCCTGTGCTTGCGCCTGGGCGACACGCTGTTTCGAGATCACAAAGCGCGGCTCGATCGCCAGGGAGTTGACCTGGGGCGACTGGAAGTTTACCGATGAAATGGGCTGCCCGTTGGGCAAATTGGGGATGTGGTCCAGCGAAGATGACGTCATTTGCAACGAGCTGGGGAAGTTGGACACGTACGAGCTCGGCTTTCCAAACGAGGCGGGTTTCCCAAACGAGGCGGGTTTCCCCAAAGAGCCAGGCTGCCCGTTGCGCCCTCCTGGAGCGCCGTACGGAATCGACGAGGACAAACTCTCTGAGCCGTAGCCGCCCGTGGAAAAGAACGAGGTGTGGGAGACCGAGTTGGTGCGATTCACGCGCGGGCTCGCAATCGCGCCAGAAACCGAGCCGGGGACCCGCACGGGGATGTCTCTTACAGACTGGTACGACTCGTCAAAAGGACGCCCGCCGGGGACGTCTCTGGGGGACGCCTCGAACCCGCCCAGCACCACCACGGGCTGTTTCTGTGTGGGCGAAATACTTCCGGGAATCGCCGCAAGAGCTGCCAGCGCTGGTGTTTTTGGCGTGCTAAAGTTGCCGTTTGGAACCGGGTGTGTATTTTCCTGGTCGATGGTCTGGCGGGCGGCGCCCTCGGCATAATCGTGGGCACGGCCGCCGCCGTTTCCAACGGTGTTTTCGGAGTCGTTGGCGCCACGGAAAACAGCGTCTTTGGCCGGAAGCGCGTACTTATCCAACGACGTTTGCAGCGCATTTTGCGACGCCACGGCCGAGTTGTTTTCACTCAAAAGCTTGGTCAAGGAGCTCACGGGCTGGCGCGGAGGGTCCATGCTACTAGGGCTTTGTGTGTTGGGCGGTTGTGGCGTTTTTAAATGGTATGGCGTTTTGAGATGGTATGGCGGGTAGAGCGGAATTGTGGCGGGGGTACAGGGGCTGGCGGCTAATGCAACGGGACAATCACGCGGAGCCGGGTTGTCTCAACAGGCGACGTTATTGTTTTTTTGGTCCTTTGCTGGAAAATGTGCAACGGGATGATGAAATGGGATGAATGGTATGCGATAGCCTGATGTTTAGGCGGCTATTTGGAGAACCGCAGCAACTGGATACCCCGGGAAATCTGGCGGTTCTATGTCCGGCGCTTGATGAGAATAGCTGGAAAGAATTCCGGTCTAGGTTCTTGGATGAATAGCTGCCTGGATGGCGTAATTTAACAGTATGGTTGGAGGAAACCAGGGATACTAGAGAGCCGAATTCAGATATGCGATCACTTTACCAGTCGGTCGGCCCAGTCATTCTCCTGCCGGAAACGGGCGGGCGCGCGTGTCACGTGACGCGGCCTGTGCGGGCAGGTTTCCACGAGCACCCAGATAACACTTTGGGGACGCTCGAAATGTCATTCCAAAAGGCAGAATCACGTGCGACGGCAACTATGAATATCTATCTGTTTATCTTATTTCTCGATTCAAGATCTGTTCTGGGGTAGACACTGGTGGCGCGCTTCCCGATCTGACGCTATCTGATGTGCAGGAATTCATACATGCCGGCTCTGATTCGCCGCGGCTTTTATCGGTTTCTTTTAAACGCTGCTTCCGCTTTATCAGTGGAGGCGCTGATTGGTCCTGAAGCGAATTTCCGTGCGTGCAGGCGCTAACGAGAGATAAGCGACCTGGAAATTCGCCAGAATTATTGGAAACACCTTGTCACCCTGGTCCATGGCAAAAACTTGATGACAACTAAGAATCTTCGAAAAGCAGAGCCACAGCCTGATTCGCACTTTCACTAAGGATCTTATGTGATAATGGATGTTAAAAGCAGTGACACTTCCCATAAAGTTTTCGTAAATTAATCGTTGTGCGCATGGATCTCTGAGGCGTCAGACACCAAGTTGCAAAATCCGCAGCTATTGAAAAGTTTCAGAAAGAGTCCGAAGTTGGGGATGAACGCATATTATTTGGCCCATTTTCTTAGTATGTCTCTGCACCAGTGCCCATTTTCATTTCAGTATGATCAAAATTTGAATGTAACTCTAAAGGTGGCATTGATCAGGCCCCTTGCCTCATCAAAGTTTCGTTGCTTCTCTTAGGACTGAAAACGTGGTACCACTATCAAATTGTTCGCCCCTGGTTCTATGATTTTCTTGTACATTTTGCTCTGGATGCCTGAGAAAATATAATGGGGTGAAATGACACCAGCCTTGCATACTTCAATCGCAGGTTTCTTTCGTAATTACCTGGGATAATATTTTGAGATGTATACGCTCGTTTTATACTCCCTATGACCTTTTTGGCACTGCACTCGATTTTATTCCCGCTTTCGTCATTTAATATAAGCAACCTGACTCGGTTTTTATTGTCGGCTGAGAATATGCCATCTTCCTCGTCATATCAAAAGGGACACACGAGGGATGACATTTGTTTCCTACATTGTTACCAGGCCTTTGCTCTCGCGCAAGCTAGGATACCTCGCGCCGACGGCCCAGCGCTCACTCGAAACTCTAGCGCTGGAACCAATATGAACAAAATGATGTTTCAAGCGGCCGTCATAATCAAGCAAGCAGTTCATCAGAACAAAATCGGATCGAAGCAAATCGATCCAAAACGCGATAGCAAGTACACTCATACTGTATCAAGCTTCAAGAGGCCATTTCATTAGTAGCATCAACCGCAACAGGGACTTGATATGCGGTTCCCCCAATTCTAATCAATACTCTAATCGACATTTTCGAAGTTTCACGTTTATGATCCAGGGCTGAGAAGTCTTTTCCATAACGCCCAAATATTACTAATAGGGCGCAAAGGGTTCAAGTCTGATGCATACCACTTTCCATCGTGCTTGAACAGCCAGATGTCTCCAGCATGCCACCTTCAAAAACCAGACTAGCGCTTTCTCGACTTTGCCTTCAGCTTTCCCAGTTTAGCAGTAGATTTCCCAGAAGAAGCAGTGCCTGCACCGACAGCCTGCTCCTTTGTGAAGAATTTATCGCCATCGGAACCCATGGGAAGCCCCATGGACTTGCGCATCATGCTGAGCTTATAGGACAAGTCCTCGTCGGTGTCGGGCTTCTCGCTCAAATCCTTCTTTTTCAACTCGGCCTGCATGGCCTTCTCCTTGTCTAGCCCCAGGGCCTTCTCCTGCTTCTTCCTCTCGATGGCTGACAGCTTCTCCAAGTCTAGAATCAACTTCTCGGTCTTCTCAAACACATCATCCTGGAGCTCGTAGTCGTAGTACTCGCGCCGGCCCTTGGTCAATATCAGACACTCCTGGATCACGTTGCCGCCGTCCTGCGCACCTAGAACAGGGGCAAGAATGGCAAAGAGGACGGACTGGCATCCTTGCAACGCCGACTTGAGAAACACAAACCAGATCGGGAACAACAACACGTACAAAAGGAGCCCCCACACCGTGCCCATGGAAATGAATCTTCGCGTGGATGGCGTGCGCATCAAGCCGGGGTTGACCACGCACACCCGGATGTTACAGGGGGACTTATCGGGGCGCTCGTATGCGTTCAAGCGGCGCTGGAACAGCCGGCCAAACATCCCGAGCAAGAGCTTGGACGTGCCGTACACAAGCCAGGGCTTGGCCACGGGGTACTTTCGCTTTTCCCAGAGCAAATCGTCGGCATCTATTTGCGCCAATGCTTGCAGCGCACAAGTGGTTAAAATGATCCGCACGTCCCTGTCGGGCGGCTGCACATGGAGCGACGGCTTGAGGAGCGTGAGCAAATGGTAGTGCAGCAAGTAGTTGGTGGCCAACTGGATTTCGGCGCCGTCTATCGAGACCTGTCTTTGCTTGCCTTTAGGGATGGTTTCCGACGCGCAACACACGACGCCGTCGAGTCTGCGTGGCGGCTGGTTGTCCAACCACGTTGTGGCAAAGAGCCGCACCGAATGGAGCAGCAGAAGGTCGCATTGTTCCGCGTAAATCATGAAGTTATTGGTCTTTTCCCGCATATCGTCGATGAAATCCACAGTGAACGGGTCGTCGGTCGCCCTACATAGCAAAATCACCTGGGCGCCTTTCATGGCAAGCTCGTACGTGGCGGCTGCACCTAGCCCGGCCGTGCCACCCGTGATTATAAACACTTTTCCATGCAAATCTCGTTTCCAAGGGTTGGTTTTGCCGCCAAAGTACCATTTCACCGCCAGAAGCCCGGCGACGACCGGGACGTACGTTTTGAGGTACGGCCATCCGGGGATGGTGTCTGGCCCGTCGAAAATGGCACTGGAAAGTATATCGATGGGCATTTGGTGGGGCGTTTTATGGGTGATAAGATGGTGATAATCGGTGAGGTTAGGTAGGCGGCGGCTGAAATTTGTGTGCGCTTATGGTGGACGGGTGTACGCGTCTTGTGAATGGGACACGTCTGTAGCTAAGAGCAACAGAACTCTCGGAGCAACTGGGGTTTTTTTCGTGGGCGCGTGAGTTGGTTCTGAGGTATTCATGAAGAACGGGATTTGGATCATTTCAGCGTAAAAGGTGTGAGGACCGTGGAGTCCCATGGACCAGTGCTGGCAGGTGATGGGAGTCACGTGACGGGGCCCAGGTCCATAGCGGACCCACTGCATCTGTTAAATCACCCGTGTCCAGCGCCCTTTCTTTGGTATGGTGATATATAGCTTTCTCTGGGAACCGCTTTGTTCAATTTTTTAGCATTAGATGCCGTTTTATTCCGACTACATTCGGAAGTTGACCAAAGAGAATGTGCTACATCAGCTTTTGCCAGTGCCTGCAGCTATAAGGTGAGCACTTTCAAACACCTCATCTCAGGCCTCACTTCCCAGGACTAAACAGAGCAGCTCCAAGCGGAACCAAAAAGACATATTCATAAGATATTGGTGAAACTAAAAGACCTCACCAGATTATGTTCAAGAAACGGTCAGAAAAAGGGCCAAGACCGGCATGAAATGCGGGCCTTTCCATATCTGAGCGCATTCTACAATCTGGCCATCGCAGCCGCGCGCATCTCATCTCAGACCAGCTCAAGCCCGAAAGCGCACAAATATTTTGCATCTTTCGATTCCAGTCCTCTAGTCCTTTGGAACTACACGAGCACCCACACCAATTGAGGATATTTCGTACCAAAAGAAGCGGAAACCTACCTAAAAATAACGATACCCAATTTGTTTGAGCCAGACGGCGAAACTTTGAATAGCCCTCTCTATCGCTACCAGCTCTACCTGTACTACTATACCAGAAAGCTCTAAGGCACCATTATCTCCCCAGATAAACCACGCAAACCTTTGGAAAATACCCCCAAAACTCAATGGACGAGGTTGTGCTCTACGTGACGGCAGGCGACCCCGCCGATAAACACGCGCAGGAGTCGTTGGCGGCCGTGGCGTCGGTGCAAAAATCGCAGCACTACACGACGTTCAGAAACGCCGAAAGCCCCTTGAACGGCGCGGCAATTACCGGTTTTGGCGCCGGCGAGCGGCTCTTTGTGGCCGGCAAGGACCGGGCGTTGATCACGTGCTACTCCTGGGGCAAAGAGGCCGCCGACCAGCGGTTCCCCGTGCCTGAACAGATGTCGTGCTTGGCTCTAGCACACCATCCGCCGCCGGGTGGGGAAAACAGCCACAAAAGAAAAAACGACACAAAGCCGCAGTACCGCACGCCGTGGTTGCTAGCCGCCGGGCTGCGCGCGGGCAAGTTGTACGTGTGGGAGTTGGCGCTGGGCGACCTAGTGTGCGTCAAAGACGCACATTACCAGGAGATCTCCACGATGCGGTTCTCGAAATGCGGCACGTTTTTGGTCACGGGCGGCTTGGACACCCGCGTCAACGTGTGGCGCACGCACGACTTGGTCACGCCAAGCGTGCTGCTGCTGT
>JAKUBE010000756.1:0-12814 GCA_030674755.1 Metschnikowia henanensis | reverse complement strand
ATTGCGGTTGGCGCGGTGCAAGAAGACTGTTTCACATGGTTGCAACTTGCAGGTCCTTGTTGTCGTTGAAGGCGAGGCACAATAAGCCTTTAAGGCAGACCCGACTTTTGGATTCTAAGCCTGGATCGCGCGAACATTTTCCAAATCAGGACCCTTCCAAGTTCCAACAATGCTGCGGTCTAATTCTCATGATGGAAGTGACTACGGCAGCTAGGCTTTTGCAGCCCGCTCTACGGCGAGCACCACGCCTACCCACGCCCGTCTTTTTGAAATGGCTGATTGTTTTCGTTTGCATTTTTCACTCTCAAAAAAGCAGCGATAGTCACATGCAACAAGGAATGAAGTGCTGTTTAGAGGATATTGGATCCCTAGTCAGTTGGAATACGAGCGTTCCTGGGCCAGACATTTTGGTTGACGCCATTACAATTTTTCATTTCTGTACCTCTCTGCTCTCTCCTTTCTAGTCCGGACGTGACTCATGGCAACGAACGCAGTTACTCGTCATAGCCATGTTTCATTGATGGTATTGTTCTATGTTCTGTGCAAATTCAGCTACAGCCTGCATGATTATCATTTTTGCCACATGAAGCATCTTTCCACAACCTTTCAAACTTTTAGGGTCAAACAAGACGCGACCGGTCTCGCATACCTGACTTTCACAATCTATCGTGTGAAACAAACTTTCTAGCCACGCTCATGTGCAGAAATCTCAGATCTTGAAACCAATTTCTGTCCGGGATACTCTACAGCAAATTCTACTGAAATGTTCGATGACTATACTGTGGAAATGTACATTGAGATCTGCTGGTATCGTTTGCTAGTCAGAGACTAACTGATGACATAATACTCACGCCGGGCGCATGAAGCTTGCTTACAAAGATGGGAAGTTTTGCTCCTTCTTGACAACCTTGGAGTTTGGCGCGTTGGACTTCTTGCCCTTGAAGCCTGGCTTTCTGTCGTTGGCCTTGGCGGGTTCGTCAGCAAAGACGGCGTTGAAGTCCAAAAACTTCTTTTCCTTCTGGGCTTTTTGCTTGGCCTTCTTGGCAGCAGATGGCTCGATGTAGCTGACTTGCTCCTTCTCGATCTTCTCAGCGGCAGTCCACTTAGCCTCGGAACCCTCGTTGGCCTTTCTCACGACTCTAGCACCGCCCAAAGCGGCCTCCTTCTCTTTCAACTCGGCCAAGTAGTCCTGTAAGGACTTGGCAGCTGGGCCAGCAGGGTTCTCCTCGGCCTCGGCGGCAAGCTCGGCGGCGGCGTCGGCCTCAGCACGGCTCTCGTCCTCCAACTCCTTCTTGTCGTCTCCCCAAGCTTGCTTGACTTGCTTCTTGGAGTCGGTCTTACCGGATCTAGAGTGACGGTCGAATGGCTTCTTGGAGTGCTTAGATGGGGTGGCGGATGGGCCTGGGGTGCTCTTGTTGCTGGCCTTGTCCTTCAAGGCAGCTTCGTTTCCGGTTGGGGTCTTCTTGTTCTTTCTGGCCTTGGCTGGATCAGCAGAAGGTGGAGGAACGTCGGCCTTCTTGGAAGAGGTCGTTGGCTTCACGATCTCCTTTGGCATTTGCGCAGGGGCGGTGTCGTCTTCGACGTCATTGCCCAACAAAGCATACAAGTTCTAGAATGCGTTAGTATACAATTAGCATTGACTTGCCCGGCGACATTACGTATGGTCCGACATACAAAGAATGTAGCACCAGGCGCTTTCAACAGATGACCCGGTTTGCGAAACGCTTTTGTGGACATGCGTTCTAGTGATGTTTGGCTCATGAGAGGGGCTCTCGGAAAAACTTAAAGTCGGGCGAAAGGTGACGGACTCGTTCGCTAAATTTGCAACTTTAAAACAGTCCCAAGCACATTTTTAATTATATTTGAGATGGCTGGCAGCTAAAGACGCATTGAGGTTATCATGGGCCAAAATTTGATACTATGAGTACATTTCACCAAGCCTCGTTTCTGTCCTGACTATCCCCGCAACCGTCAGACCGGATGTTTAGCGAAAAACCGATCCACTATTCGTGCCCATCTGAACGTTCAATTGCAAAATCACAACATCCGCAAACTAAGGTGCTGCAGCACATACCTTGTTTTCGAAAGACATTTTGTCTGGTCTGAATTCTGGGAGAAAAGGGAAAAGGTGAGCAAACGTCCAAAAAAATTTTCAACTTTTTTTGCGTAGTCTGAGCGGGTTCCTCACCGACGACCATAGTGTGACATTCCCTGGTGCACGGGTGCGCGCTGCCAGAAAACGTCAAGGCCTGTCGTCAGCAAGGGCACAAACAGTGTCGCGGGTCTACGTTTTACCCACGATCACGTACAACGTGGCACGTTTACAACATTGAGTTTATCTAACATTTCGAATATGTTTCATACACAAGTCCTTGACCTGGAGCCAATTTTAGTTTTACATGGCGTGACTTCTGTCACCTCCTGAGCGGGGTGGACATTGCATCTCCTCGAGTCTTGCTCGCGCCGTTTATGGCCATTGTGCGCTCGAGTGAAGCGGGCGTTGGGCCAGGGTGAAATTGTGGCCGCGCGGTCGCCACAATGGCTGCGAGCCCCTGTTTTCGCAGTCAATGCATTCCCCTCCTAATGACGTTATGTTGCCTTGACAAAGACATCTCCAACTCGGGTCATAAACATTTGTAGCGCCCTTCTCAAGTCAGAGGTCATATTACGGCCAAGCAAACTAAGCGTAAGCTTGTACAAGTCAGGAGAATGACTGGTGAAATCGTCCTCGTCCATTTCGACAAAGCCTTCGAAAATCTCTGTGATGACCGGTCTCCACGTCGCGATACTTTTTTGTTGGTTACCTTCATCAAGCTCGCAGAACCTATCAACAATAGAATATGATAGAGGAACCACCAATTCAACGATGGCCTGCTTGCTCTCCGGGCTTGTCGCTTTCCTATCGTCGCAGTAAAGCCTGAACATCACATTCAAGAACACAGCCGCAGACATGCTCTCCTGTTTGAGCAAATTAGGAAGTCTTTCGATAACTCCAGCGTTCCATAGACGAACCCTTAGATCGTAGTCATCGTTGAACTTCTTGGCGAAGTCAAAACTTCTGTAAAGAAGTTTGCATATTTTCATGAGGTGGTCGTCTGGGATGGCATCGTAGAACTCGTCTTTCACCGCGAGCTCCAGGATCAGTTCTATCATCAACAACTGCAAGACACATTTGATTACAATCGTTGACTTGTCGCTAACTGATTCTTCCTTCCCGTTATTACCTGTGTCTTCCAAGCCATCAATATCCAAAGAATCCACGTCCGAGTCCTCATTTTCTCGCATAGGGTCCAAAATAAATAACTCCTTCGCAGTAGTAAGATCAAACAACCGGTCGAATGTTTTGAGAATCAAATCCCAGTGATCTTTCTTGAAGTTGTGGCAATTTTGTACCAAGAACTCTTCGAAGCAAGATTTTCCCGTCCTAGCGATTGTGTCGTTTTCTTGACAGATGCAGTTGATCAACAAGTTGAGTAGGTCGTTGAGCCTTGGTGTAAGGGCATCGAAATAGTGCGAGAACAAGGAAACCATTCCGTTCAAGGCTTGAATGAAAGTTGTCGAAACCCAGAACGACATCTTGTCATTATCTGCCATCGATACACCATATTGAGCTGACTCGTCGTCGTACCTCAACCCCCAGGGCCTTGCAATGACTCCAAAGATCGGCGCCAAAAGCTTTTGATAGACCAAGTCCCAAAAGTCAGTTTCAAAATGATCTCCGTATTTGAGAAGCACGTCAAAAAAGTGCGTCAAGGTACGTGAACGAACCTCAAGCTCCTCGCCGCTCATGATGATATCGTGGAACCCGTACAAAAGGGGAAACCACAACTTGACGAGATTGTCGTATTTCTCACTTGCGGCATCCCTTTTCGCAGAGATAAGGCCTTTACTGTTGAGCTCGATTGAGGTTTTGGCCACGCGCACGATCAACCTTGACAAAACTTCCAATGACAAGAGGCCAACCTTTTGCAATTGCTCGTTCTTGGCAAATTCTGTGAAGCAGGTTACCAAATCTGCAAACGAGTCTTGCTTGATTATCTCGTCGCTGTAATCTTTGTTTATGGTAAAAGCCAACTTGTAAGCCTTTGTCACAAGCCCATCCTTCTTATCTCTTGCTGCGACAGTCAAAACCTCAAATATCGTTTTCCAGCCCGATTTAATGTTGCTGGCTTTTGCCAAAACCATATTATTGATGCACTCAAGAACCATGTCCTTGACCTCGAATGACTTGTTGTGCAGTATGATATATTGGAATGGCTTCAAAAACTCTTTTTGGAACTTGAAATGCGCCAACTCCTCGATGTCCATGAAGCGCATCGAGAGTTGTCTCAACGAATCTATCGCAAAGAAGTCGACAGCCAAGTTTGGATTGCAGCCAACTCTATTGAACACCTCACCCAATGTGACCCACAACTGAGACCATTCCAACCGAATTCTACCCATATTGTAATAGCAAATGTCGACTACCTTTTGCAAGGAAAACATTCTTGGGTTGGAAGATTGTCCCGAGGACGCAATCTCCTCGGTAGCGACCTGACTTAAGGCCTCTACAAAATCTCTGATCGCTTCACCAGACAATTCAGAGCTATTTGTGAAAACCTTGTCGATAGCAACACTCAACTCGGTTCTGAAGAGTAGCTGGGAAGACTCAGCGGAAAGCTGTTGGTTATGATATTTGATGGATGCTGACTGAGATGCTGAAGTCTCTCTGGTGAACAGGCTAAAGAACCCCGATGGCTGAGAGGACGTGCTCTCGAGAGAGTTTCTGTTAACAAGCTTGACAGAGCTTACATCTGGAATTGAGTCTCGATCAATACCCTTCGCAATCAATTGAAGTCTTTCGAGTTGTGAGATAGAGGTCAAGACATCGATCCAAGACTTCTGAAGGTAGTTTCCTTCGCTCACCGCAATCTCCAACATAACATGCATTGCATCCACATTCTTTGTCTTGATGTCTTCGATGTTGTTTAAGTTCTGGAACTGTACTAATGCCCCAATAAACGATTGTTTCGCATATTGTAAATCAAACATGCAAGAAATCTTGATGGAGAGCTTGATACCTTCCAAGCACACCTTGATGACACTTGTCTCGTTGTATTCTTTGAAGGGCCCGGTTAAGCCTGCCAAGATCGACATCCACGTGGTGTCGAAGATGGATTTAACGTGTTGAACATTAGAAGCCGCGTAATAGACATGGCTCGAAGAATCTTCCGAACGCAACTTTCTGCCGAGATCTTTCACGAGCTTCTCGGTTTTTGTGGACATCTCCTTGGACGCGTGAATATAAGCTTCTCGGTTCCAGTCTCTTGAACCAAAAAAGCCAGTCGCTTGCGCGGCAGCTTGGGTTTGGTCACCAGCTAGTAAAGCAGCATGATGCTCTGACTGCAACTTGATTTCATTGTTCTGAATCTCGAAGAATACCTGCTCGAGAAATTCACGTGGAAGATCTTTGCCGTCATCGATTCCCGCGTTGTTCATTATGAAGTTTTCCAAAGTCATTCTGTTTTTCACCAGCTTGGAATGCTGGTCTGTGTTGAGCATGACAGTTGAGTATGCTAACACATACGCAGCGTCGGCATTAGAGAACACCTTGGGGTTTCCTAGCACGTATCTTTCAGCAAACTTCAACATAAACCTATCAATTTTTTGGCCTTCCCCTGGTAATCTGAACAGCTGCAAGAAGGTTCTCAAAGAGTCAACAAAGGAGTTGTCCTGGAAGTTCATCTGATCGACGAAAGCGTGCATAACGGCCACGTTTTTCTCGTTTGCATCTCCCAAGTAGTCGCCCAACGCCGCTTTATCCAAAGAGTCGGTGTTCAACAAGAACATGGCAATGTCCTCCGGTGAGTCGGATTTGATGAAACCGTGCTCGATGAAATACGCCACGCCTTTCTTGGGCTTTTGGCTGAACTGCTTGGCACCCTCGACCAATGCCTTCTTCCGTTGCTTTTGAGATTCAAATTGATCTGGGTCGTCTGTCTCGATTTCAGGGGCAATCTGCTGGTTCCCTACGAACGAGGGATTGCGTGAATTATTTTGCGTCGAGAATGGAGAACCCGCAGTAGTCAACTTCGAGAAAGAGCTCGCCAATTTTTGTGTGGACACAAATCCTTTTTGAGCCCAAGAGTAGAGCGAGCGCAAAAACTCCACCGAGCAATTCAAAGAGGTGATTTTCATCGAGTACTCCAAAGGGAACAAGTTGTAAATGTCTGCCTCGGGGGGTCTCGAGGACATTGTTGCAGTCGTCAAGTTGTCGGGCTTACTCACATCGTAGAGTGCAACACCTGCCCCCTTGTTTTCTTGAAAGGCCGCCTTTTGAGTCAAAGTGACATCCACCCTTGACAAGGCGAGCTTCGTCAAGTAATCGATGATGATTTCGCAGATGTTGGGCTGCGAGCTGTCGCAATCATAGTTGAGGTAGAACTCAATGATGCATCTTGAATCGTTGCATAGACGCTCGATCACCGAGAGCAAGTACCGTTTCTGGTGCGAGGTTGACGTCTTCATTTCGGCCACCGGGAAGTAGATCTGCTCCCACAAGACGGGGATCTCCATTTTGAAGTCGGATCTCAAATTCGAGATCAAAAGCCAGAAGGTCTCGAGGGTCAACTCAAATACAGGCGCCAACGGGGAGGCGGCGTTTCTGATGAGGGCTTGGCACAAGTAGCTCCGCACGGCGTCTATCAAGCGCGTTTGTTCGTCGGAGCCGGAAGAGAGAATCACCACTGTTTTGCTCAAGAAAATGTCGATGTTGTTCCTCAATATCGTGTGGATGATGTGCAAGGAAAGAAGCTTTGACCGGACCGAGTGCGATCGCATGTCGACGTTGTCGGTCTCGATATCCTTGACCGAGAGTTTGCACATGGCTCTGAAGATCAAAAACGCGTCCTTCACCACAAGATCCTCGTCCTTTTCAGATGCTCTGTTGGCTTCGCTAACACGGTCATGGTCGGCCGAGTCGCCGCTGATGTTCTGCAACTTTTCAAGCGTCATCTTTGCGCCGTTCGGCTGCTTGTGGTTTTCGGTGCTCGCCCTGATATTGACGTCCGAACTGGAACGAGACGCCCTGGACTTCGCATTGGAGCTTGCGTCCGTCACTCGCTGGAAAATCGTGGCGATCACCTGCGTCAACGTGCCCTGTGCAACGGCCTGGTTGCGCGGAGTGAGCGAGAAGATGAACACGTTGTAGATCTGCCGCACGGCCTTCAAAAGAGACGCGCCGTGTGTGGGCATGAGAATGATGCTGTGGATAAGAGCACGCACGACCTGCATCTCGAGGTCCGGGTCTGTGCCCTCGCCCTCGAAACACGACGAGATCACGTCCACCGACGCGTCGGTCAAGCGCGTGCGGTCGTCCTCGTCGTCAAACAGAGCGTGGTCAAATAACTTCGCAAAGAGATCCACGGCCTTCGACTTCAAGTCGTCGTTCGAGGTCTCGCACGCCAACTTCAACGCGTCGAAAAGCACGTGCGGGTCGCGAGACGCCGAGTTCTCGAGCGAGTCGATGGCCTTTTGCGTGGCCAGTTTCAACGGCGCGTTCTTCAGTGCCTCTTTGCTCTGCAAAATCGCCTCGAACGTCTTTTTGAAAATCGCCGTGTTGTCGACCTTCGCGTGGTTGGGCCGCCGGGCTGTTTCCTGCGAGGAAACCCTGGATGCTTGGGCCGCAGAGCTGGGCGTTCTGCTCCTGGAACTATGCACATTGTGTGGAGATAAATGGGACGAGGCCTCGTGGGTGGAGGAGCCCACCAGTCCATTTTCTGGTTTTCCATCCGTGTCCTTGACGGGCACAGCCGGCTTTTCGTCCTCGCTTGCGTTTTCGGGCTTGGTGGAACTCTCTCCATTTCCTTCAAGACTAGACATCTGGCCCTCACTTGCACTAGTTGTATCGGTTTTTTCAGTGAAAGCACTGGTTTTTTCCTCACTCCCAAGCGTTTCGTGTACTTCTGAAGCCTCAGTAGTATTCTTTGCACGACTTTCACCATCTTCATTCAAGATTGAGGTATCTTCTGTTTTCTCTTCAATTATAGCAGGAGTCGATTCAAAAGCGCCGTGCAGCTCCAGATCGGCGTTGTTCTCGGTTTCCTCGGTTTTGGTTTTATCAAGGTCATCAATTTCGTCATTTTTGGCCACATCTATTCCCTCGGCGGCAATCTCTATATCGTTTCCAGCCGCTTTGGTTTCTTCTTCTCTCAAATCTGAAGCCACAGCAGCAGTTTCTTTAGATTTCGAATTTCCATTCAATTCTTCGTTACGACTTATCTCCTCTCCATTTACTTCTTTATCGAATTTGGACGGCAGGATCTTGTCGTCGTCAACTCGCGTCTCATTCATTTCTTAGTTGAGACGTCCGCAAATAGGCCAGTGACAATCCGGAAAAAGGCTTTCCTATTTGATTGAAAGCGGTTTACGAAATGCACGTATAAAACTCAATAGCTAAGAGCGGCGATTGCAGCACTCCGAAGATGTAATGGTAGTTGTAGTGTTGAATAAAAGAACCTCGCCTCATATTCCCCTTTGTTGGTCCTGAGATCAACAAGCTCGGGGTGGCCACGTGATCGGACGGCGTGTCACGTGACCGGGGCTGAGACAACTATGGCCTTTACTTTTACCGTAGCTTTGTCAAATTATTCAGGTTATTACGCTTTGGTGGTTCGAAAGGGTTTTCGAGTTTATTTTCGAACATTCAGAATTCCCAAATAACTTCAAATACGTGTTTACATTCGTAGATTGATGGACCTATCTTGAGTGACCGTTCCGTACCAAACTTTAATAAAGTGAAACCCCGTTATTCGATCAACGTTATTGTGGATTTTTTATTTGGAGAAGCGGGGCTATCAATTCAGAAGGGGTCATAAACTTCTGCGGAAATTATGGATATGTTACGATTTCAAGACTCCAACTAAACAACGGGGTTTCTCACGCAATTATTGAAATTTGAGGGATCGAATTATCGGGGTTTCATTATAGCCAATCGCGCGGACCTAGCATCCAGCTTCTTTTTACGTCTCGTTTTCAATCCTTTCTTATTCTCTCGTTCGCTTATTTCGTTTCTAGTCTCGTAAAATCTTTACTTATAGTGTTTTTTTTAATTCCGCATATCATCTCTTCTCTTCGCTTTCTTCGGTATGCTTTATTTATGCCTTTAGTTATCAGGCGCAGTCCTTATAAAGTTTACATTGGCGACCGATTGGCCCACCCAGTTCAATAACAAATGTATTTCAGCAAAGTATTCTAAACAAAGTTCGTTGGATCACTAGCCAAATATCTAAGCAAACTCGCTCAAGGCAACGGCAGTGGCCTGGAAGTCATCGTGCGAGATGGAAACGTTCACCTTCTTGACTCCAGCCTTGGAAGCAGCTTCCGCAGCCGATCCGCTCAAGACGACAGTTGGCGCACCGTTGGCATCACGCAAGATTTCGATTTCCTTCAAAGGCGCACCGGCACCCTTCGACTTGACGCCTAAGGCCTTGAAAACAGCCTCCTTTGCAGACCACGTTCCCGTGAAGGATGCTGGTGGGAAAGCAGACTTGGACGCGTACTCGACCTCGGCATCAGTGAAGTTTCTCTCGATGAAAGTCTCGTTCTCCAAGTTCAAGGCGGAGATCACCTCAACGTCCACGCCAACGCCCTTAGAACTCTTGTTCAAGCCGGCCAACGCCTTCGAAGTGGAATCGGAAACAGACGACACGTAACTCTTGTCAGACTGAACACCGTTCTTGCTGAAGACCAAGCCGGCCTTGCTCTGCTCAACACGGGCCAATGGGTCCAAGTAAACTGGCTGCTCCAACTCGTCAGCGTAAGGTGGCTTGTCCTTGGCAACAAACATCGTGTTTCTGGTGATGGCGTTGTGCATGTATCTGTATGCCTTTTTGTTTCTCGACGTGACTCTCGCAGCGTAGTCCTCGTACGTGTTCTTGTCCAAACAGGCAAACAAGTAGTCAGAATGGACCACAATGGCTTGCGCACCCTTTTGGCCGAAACCGAAAGACGTGACCGAGACCGCCTTGATACCATCAGTCTGGATGGATCTCGATGGGTACAAGACGTGCTCGAAGTCCTCCATGACCTTGTCGACGTTGTCGGCGTTTCTGTTTCCAGGAACAAGCCCACTGTTCAAGATTTGAATGGCTCCGTTCAACATCCAGGCACCTGCAGCACCCTTTGGATGACCAGTCAAGTACTTCTGGAAAACACCGAAAACTGGGTTACCCTCAGATCTGCCCAAGTGCTTCATCATAGCGTTGATGGTAGCAGACTCGTTCTTGTCGTTGGCCTTGGTAGATGTACCGTGGAAAGAAGCCACACCCAAGTCATCGATAGTCAAGCCGTATGTCGCCAAAGCGCCTCTCAATGGAGCGATTCTAGGGTCACTCTTGTAAAAGTTGTTACCCCATTGCTTCTTGGCATCGGCGACCTGCTTGCTGGCCTCTCTCTTGATCTCCTCAGTTCTCTCACGCAAGAACTCGTTGATCGAAAAGTCGGAGCCGTACTCCTCCTTGGCAAGCTCAGCTTCTTCAGATAAGTAGTCGATCTCGGACTCCTCCCATCCAGCAATCTGCTCCAATCTCTTCTTCAATTGTCTGGCTCTGTACTTGATGTTCAACATAGATGATGGGTACTTCAAGTCACCGTGGTGCTCACGAGCAGTGGTCAAGATACCCTTGCCTGGAGCTGGCACAGATCTACCAATCTTGTCAGTGGCGGTAGCGGTCATAGCCAACACGGCGTAAATTGGGACACCCATTTTAATGGCCAAGTCAGCCGTCATGATAAGTTGAATACCAGAACCTTGAGCCTCCATGAAACCGTTTCTGGTAGTGGTGGTAGGTCTCGACATCTCCGAAGGGGTTCTGCCATGGGCAAACTCATCAAGAGCATTGGAAGTAGCGTTCATGTTAGCGAACTCGTAGGAGCCTTCCTCTTGGAAGTCATCGTAACCACCGACAATACAGATCTTAGCCTTGTTCTGGAGGATGGTCTCGATACCGGTGTCAACAGACTCGACAGCGGTAGCACACGCGCCGACAGGTGTCTTGATTGGACCGGAAGAAGACAACAACAACATATTGACCCAAGCAGACATGGTGTTGATGAAAGACTCCTGCAAAATGTCGTTCTGCACTGGCTTGTCGGAGTATCTGTCCTTGAACATGCCTCTCAAAGCGGAAACACCACCCATACCGGAACCGGAACAGTTACCAACCTCAGAAACGTGAACATACTTGTAAAACTCGTAAGGGTCGGTGATACCGGCAGACAACAACGCCTCAACAGTGGAAACCAACACAAACAAAGTGATGGGGTCGACCTGAGAAATGGTGTCCTCAGGAATACCGTAAGTCTTGGCATTCCAACCAGTTGGGATCTGGCCGGCCACCAATCTGTCGAATCTCAACGCCTTAGGAATGAGCAACGTAGCACCCTTCAACACCTTGACAGTGTACTCGCCGGAGTCCTCAATCTCGAAGATCTCGACCTTGTCGCCGTGCTGGTGCTTGTATTGCTCTGCAGTCTCCTTCGAGGCCTCGAAGGGCTCCAAGTCGTGCTGGATGACGACTTCCTGGATCATCTGCTTCTTGTTGGGGTCGTAACCAGCAAACAACTCTGGCTCAATGAGACGGATACCAGCGTGCTCTAATATCTCCTCCTCGTACTTGGCCTTGATGTCCTTGTCCTCGACTGGTTGCTGGGTCTTGGCGTCGACCCATCCAACATAGGTCTTGCCCTTGATCTTGCCGTTGAAATACTTGATCAATCCCATGATCCACGCCATCTCAATGCAGCCTTCCAAAGAAAACTCACCAGTGGCCTCCATCTCCCATCTGGTTCTGGCGTTACCCCAAGGACCGACTTCAGCGAAACCAGTCACAACAATCACGGAGCTCAAGTCCAACATGCCCTCCAAGTCTGGAGAAACCAGCTTGATCTCCTCGTATGGCTTCATACCTGGGAAAGCAAACGTCATGTTCGCTCTGGGTTGAACAGTGGCCTTGGAGTAGTTTGCATCCACGCCCTCGCCATTGATGACCTTCTGCTCGATGCTTGACTCGATGGACACGGCTCTTCTGATATCCGAGTTCTCGACCAAGTCGGTTCTCAATTTGGTGGTGAACTCCTTCAAGTTGTCGATGAATTGCAAGCCACCGTTCAAGTCGGCCATCACAGGCTCCTCCTGGCACAAGTTGACGATGGCAGGGGTCAACAAACCCAAAATGTTGAACGCCATTTCCTTCTGCGAAAAAGTTCTGACACCAACCTTCTCGATGCCCTCGGCAATGATGTTGTTGCCGCTCATCAAGCCAGTGCCTCTGGTCCATCCGATGATGGCTCCGCACACAGTCAACTTGGTTCCCCAGTCCTCAGAGTACCATCTGTTGAACAAGGTCTCCAAGGAGATCTTGGACTCAGAATACAAACCGTCGAAACCGAAGGTACCGTGGTTTGGCGAGAGCGGCAAAATGACCTGCGCGGGTCTGGTGTCGGTGAGCTTCTTGGACTTGACAGCACCCAACAATCTTAACAAGTTGGTCAACATGATTCTGTGGGCCAACTCGGACTTGGAGTCGATATTGTCCAAGCCGTTTCCGTTCTCTGGGATGGCGGCGAAAGGAATGATGGCGTCCAAGTCCCAGCCCAATCCGTCCTTGGAGTCGTAGATGTAGTCGACCAAGGCCTCGACGTCTTGCTTGGAGCCCTGGTTGAAAGGCACCACGATCAAAGTAGAGCCGGTGGCACCGTATCTAGAGTACATGGCCTGGTAGTACTCGGTGACCTTCTTGGAGAAACGAGACGTGGTGACAATGACCTTGGCACC
>JAKUBE010000755.1:0-12825 GCA_030674755.1 Metschnikowia henanensis | reverse complement strand
CGTCCAAGTCGTCGTTCGGGTCGATCTTGAACACCTTGTCCGGATTCAAAATCGCACGCGGATCTAAGGCAAACTTCACCTGGCGCATCAAGTCCACGGCCGCCGGGCCCAACTCAGCCTCGACGTAGCTGCGTTTGCCCACCCCCACGCCGTGCTCCCCGGTGCACGTGCCCTCGTATTTGAGGGCTCTTTCGACCATGCGGTCCACGACCGTTTTCGTCTTGTGGTAGTCTTTTGAGTTATAGAGCACGAGGAAGTGGCAGTTGCCGTCGCCCACGTGGCCCATCACGGAGAACCGGTTGGCGTAGCCCAGCGCAAGCAAGTCCGCGTTGGTCTCGTCGATCAAACGGGCCATTTTCGAGATCGGCACCGCGAAGTCCGTGGTCCAGATCTGCACGTCTTTCTTATCGTCCAAGACCTTGGCGCCGTAGTCGAAAGTCAGCCAGAGCCCTGCACGGCGAGCGGCCCAGAGCACGTCGTTTTCCTCGGCGGAAGCCGACTGCTCAAACCGGATCACGTGGTTTTCACGGGCGATTCTTTCGATGAGCTGCAACAACTCGGCGACCACGCGCTCGTTGTGGCCGCCCACTTTCAAGAGGAGCGACGGCTTCTCCAAAAACTTCTTCTCCTGCACGCCGCTGGCGTTGACGAAACTCACTGTGGTTTCGTTGACTAGTTCAATGGCATTTGGCTGGAGCCCCAGTTTGGAGATGATCGTTTGGGCCGCGGTGGCCGCGTCCTTTATAGTGGGAAACGCCGCAATGCCCACGAGCTCTTTGGCGGGCCGCGGATGCAATTTCACCGTGACCTCGGTAATTATTCCCAAAGTGCCCTCGGAACCAATGAAAAGACGCGTGAGGTCGTACCCCGCCGACGACTTGCGCGGCCGCTGCCGGGTTTTTACGATTGTGCCGTCGGCAAGCACCACCGTCAAGTTGACGACGTTTTCCTTCATTGTCCCGTACCGATAAGCGTTAGTGCCGGAAGCCGAAGTTCCGACCATTCCGGCAATAGTGGCGCCCATTCCCGGATCGGGCCCAAACATAAGATGGTGTCCTTCGTCGCTCAGCCGCAAGTACTCGTCGAGCTCCTGCCACCCGACGCCGGCCTGCACTGTCACGTCCATATCGTCTGCATTCAACTGCACAATCTCGTTCAAATTGCCAAAAGCGAGCGAAACCAGCCGCGGGCCGCGCGTGTGCATGTTGTGGCCCTCCAACGACGTCATCCCGGAGTTGGCCACCACCGGAACACGGAACTGGTGGGCGATTTGCAAGATTTCCGACACCTGCTCGGTGTTTTGCGGATATATCACCAACGACGGCCGCTGGACCGCGGGCTCCGGCGGGTGGTGCGTCGAGAAGAACAGGTCCGCATGCAGCTGCATCACGGCGGCGTCCAGGGTCACGTTTTCGGCGCCCACAACGCGTTTAAACTGCGCCACCGCCTCGAAGTATGCTGTTTCGTCTGCATATACCGGCAGCAGCGCCGTGGCGAGCGGCAAAGTGGACCGGTCCGGTGCGTCTGTGTCACTGGCGTCGTTTGCGGGGCTCCCGCGTGTTTTTGCGTCGTTTTGTGCCCGCCAGAGGTCGGCTAGAAAACACCCTCCTGCAGCGCCAAAGGTGCCGATTAGAAACTGCGGGAACACGCCGGGTTTTGGCTGTTTGCCGCCGCTTTTTGGTTTTTCGGGCCCTTTGCCATGTGCCTGAAACGACCCTGTGGTTGTATGGAACCCCCGGGCGGTTTTCGGGGGTTTTTGCCCAGGTGCAAATTTCAAGAGGCGAAACCTGGGGTAACTTCTGGAAAAGGTGGCCGACATTTATAAGTGTGAGTGGGGTGTGGCACCAGTTTTGTACAGCTATAGCGCCAGGTCCCAAACTAACTAGACCCTTTAAACAGACTAGACTTTGAATAATCTCCCAAGTCGTGGAAAGAGAAGTAGTACTTATGTGGATAATGAATTTCATTTATCAGTGGACCCGATCCGGCACGGGCCGAAACTCGTCGCGCCAGACAAATTCGCAATTGGGCCTCCAACTAAACAAATCAGGCGGAAGCCACAGTGATTAGAGGCCCTGCAATATCAGCAACAGGCACAGATTCTTCTTTATATTTGGCTCTGGTCGAATTATCACTGGGTCTGTGAATAGAAAGATGCAAAATATTCTCAATTTTTTTCCAATTGGCCGTTTTTTCCCGGGGCTTATTCTTTTTCCCCTAATTTCTCGGGTCTCTCGATAGGGCTACCGCTGGCTCTATTGCGCGGAATTGGAGCCGCATGGGCCGGGATAGGCTCTAAGTTCTGCGAGTGGCGTTGGAGCCATATTTACGAGAAGGTGATAAACAAAAAACTGGCGCATCCATGGAAATGGCGCCGATCTGAGAATATTCAATTCTGATAATTCGAATGGAATGCTTCTGGTTTGGCGAAAAAGAATACGCACGTTCAGCAGAAATGTAAAAGAATAGCTGTTCTTAGTCAGAGTGTGAACTGCTGCGGATCGCTATGGGAATGGACTTGTTTTGGTGCAATATTGAGATTGTTCCGTAAGCCAATTGGGAGACCTTTTCGGACCTTTTGTCTTTTTCTCAAAAATTCTGTCTACCTAGCAATGCTGAGTACATTTGACAGAATTCAAACGTTTTTAAATAAAAACACCTTCTAAGTGTCTTTAAGTTTGACCGGCAGGGCGTCTCTGAAATAGGCAAATTATTACCAACAAGAACGCCGTTTTCTCTGGAGGATTCGCTCGATAATAAAGAACTAGCATTTGATAATCCCCGGCATCCCCATCTATATACCATCATACATCGCCTTACTATTAGATCTGTTGTCTTTGTCAAAGTGTCCAATACCGGAGTCTAGGTGTGCAAATGTCTCTCTTCTTGGGGTAGGAAAGGCACACATGTTTTTCCTCGCTAATCAAGCGACAATTTCAAAGATTATTCAAAGATTATAAAAGCTCATGCTCTAAAGAAACTTCAACAGAAAACCAGAGAGTTATCAAGAAACGTGTTTTTGGTAGAGAGGATGCGAGTGGGATCGATATGGAATTCACAACGCAAATACAATTCGGCCCGTTTTATGACTTTCCAGACAACCCATTTAGACCAGGCTACGCGTTGAAAACAAAGTTCATCAACACTTGATCTGAGTACAAGTTTCAAGGTGGGTAGAGATGAGAAACGATAATTACCGGGTAGCAGGACGCGTACGCGTTGATTAGTCATGAGGACCCAGGACTTCTGTTTTGCGTATCTAATGTATTGAACTATATGCTAACCAACTACTTTTTTTATCTTTTTTTTCCTTTTTTTTTTTCTTTTCTTTCTGTTTTTTTTTTTTTTTCTTTCTGTTTTCTTTCTTTCTGTCTTCTTTTTTTTGAAGGTGTTTAATTAAAAGATCTCTTTTTATCCACTATCCCATCCATCTATCCTGATAAATGGTCTCACACTTTCCTCTTGTACAAGTAGACAATATGAGGCTTGACGAGCATAGCACCGGTGCCACATTCCCACTCAAGCAGATCGTTGTCCATTTCAGCCGGTACTATACGAGCAGCCCTGACGTCACGTGTCTTGTTTGCTCTTTCATAAGGCTTGGGGCCACGATTGGAGCGTGTGTGTTTTCTCTTACGTGGGACCTGCCACCCGTTCTTTTCACTAGCACTCTCGTCGTTTGTGGAATAATCGATCTTTTGCGCAACTGGCTCTTTACATGTCACTTGTGTTTTTTGTGAGGAAGGGTTTGAGACTGAAAAATCTTTCAAAGTAGGCATCAGGACGTGGGAGATATCTACGGTCCGGTCCGATTCACTACTTTCAACTTGTGAGTCAATCACCTTCTCATCTGACTCACACGTAGACTTCAAAGTTGGGTCCTGGAAACACACAGTAACTTTCTCAAAACTCGCCTTTTCCTTTTTTTGTCTTCTGGTGCGAGGGGTCTGGTATTCATCTTCGCCAATGTCGGCCAAAACCAGGTAGGGATTACAAGAGACAGTGGATTGGGTCTCGACGCTCTCAGATGCCTGTACAATCTTTTGCTCAGGCAAGCTCGTTCCATTCCAAGACTCATTGTTTTCCTTTCTCTTGGTCGATCTCCGTCTGTTTCTACGCTTTCTACCTTGTGACTTCCACTCGCCTTTAGTGTCTTCCACTGAAGAAGCAGTTTCCTTAGAAGAAAGTGCTTTTACAATGGCTCCCAAAACAGGTCCGACCGTAATTTTGGCCAAGCTCAGCATGTCACCGAGAGATTCTTCGCTCACTCCATTAGCGTTACCATTAATAACAACTGGGTCTACTATTTCCGAAGGCGCCACTGACAACTTATCAGTGCAGTGGGGTTCAGAATCTGAAGAGAAAGAGTTGGCAGAAGAAGCATCGGTGTCAATATCCGACAAGATAGAGAAAAGTTCGTGGGGGAGTGGAGAAGACGAGTCGTACTCGTCGATTTTTGCAGCCAACTGAAAAGTCGTAGCATCACCAAAAGAGAGATTCAAAAAGTCGTGAGAAGAGGCACCAGCATCCACAATGATGGCAATGGCATTGGGTTTGATGTCAAGGTCATGAATCATGGCGATTTCGGCGTTTGATGGGCACCAAGTTCCCGGGATTTCAGCCATAGTTGAGGTGGCAAATTCAGCTGGAACAGAGAGCTTTGAGAGAGATAAAATGATAGAGTAAACAGTGGGGCCTTGCCCAGTGACGTCTAAAATCCAAGTCATGAGTCCCAAAAGGACTAAAACAGTGTCAATCATCGCTGGTGGGTTTTGGGTGTGGAAGAAAAGGAGTAAAAATAAGGACACAAAAAAAACAGCGAGCACCCCAATATATAGAAAAATTGTGATTTTGTTCTGCTAATGGCATACCACAAAACCAAGGGGCCGTGCCTGTGAGAAATTCATGGGAGGCACATGACGAAGCATAAAAAAGGTGACCATTGGTCAAGGCACTCTTCTTTTGAGACACTGTGGATCTCTCTATTTTCCGTGAGATTCACCAGATTCTAAGCCGTGAGCTTTCGAGCCGGACGTGAACTCATACAAGGCTACACGTATAAGAAGCCTCGGAATTCTTCAAAGTAAACAGTTTTGTGAACTGTCGCAAAGACTACTGTTTTATTTCATCCTAACCCTCGCTTGAAAAGATTGTCTGAATTCATCAATGAATAATAGCCATGACACCTTCCCTCTCACTACTTTGTTGGCGCATTCTACGAATGAGTCTATCAATTAATACGCCCCAAATATTCCAGAGACTGATTCATTCACTGATGATAGAAAAGTCCAGTTACAGTATACATATCCTATACAAGAGCTTTACACAAATTCATCTTTTGTTGATATTTACATAAACCAGTCACATGAATCAGCTAGTCTCGCGATAGTTGCAAAACGGGGCAAGATCCGAGGTGACAGATTCAGAAAAAAGAGACTTCTAACATTCTAAGAGATAAAAGATTAGAGTTTAAATCTATCTAATAGCATTAGAAAAAAGAGGCTTGATATTATCTCACCAAGACCTTCTTCCAGTAATCGACGAATCAAAGCTGTGAATAACAAAAAAGTGTCAGAAAAGGGTCGGAATAGAGCCGCAAGTAAAATAAGATAATTGTTCGCGCGCAAACCTCTTCCAGCTATAGAGAATATCCGAACCACTTAAGAACGAGAACAAACTCGAATCCACTCTATTCTGTTTCACTGTCGTATTTTCTCTTGACAGCAACGGTTCGGCTTGTCTTGTAGAGGAAAGAATTCTTACCTCTCGCAATTCTCAAATGTAAAGATTTAAAGTCCCGAGAAATGATGTCATTATCAAAATTCTAAGGTAAGGCATCTGCTCAAGAAACTAAGGACGCAAATATCGCCGAATGGGAAATATACATGAAGATCTTCCAAGCCATTTGTTTTCGAAAAATTGCTCAAGGGAGTCTTGGCAAAACAAGAGAAAAAGACTAGGAGCCCATTGGAAATAGTTGTGCAACTCTCTAGTTTCAATTTCATCTTCAACAATCATCATTTGGTCGAAAAGCCTAATTTCGCCAGATAAGGAACAATGACCACACAGCCCTGAAATTTGTCGTTGGACCAATAACAACAATATCCTAGAGGATTGCGCTTCGAAGCGATAACAGTAATAAAGTCGCCTTTTGAATTTCACCCATGCTCGGCTCTCATGTACCCCGCTTAAAGAGGCATTAAAAGATTTCTTGAGATCAGCAGGGAAGAGGAAAATGTACTTGGAGTCCACGTTATTCATCACCTTCTCGAATAATCCTTTTGCACAAGAGAGATTCACGAGAAAGTGGAAAGTATCAGATCTCAAAATTTTTTAATAAAGGTGGCGGCTCCTTAATTTGATAAAATGATCCCTTTTCTGCACCTTGAAAACGTGAGTATTGACCCATTGTTCTCGTCGCCGAAACAGGCCAAAGCTCGCCAGATCCAAAGAGACTTTTTTGGGGTGCTTCTTGGAACAATGTGGATGAATGACGATTAGAAGATGTTTCCATATGTGGAAACATGTGTTTCCTTTGCGGAAACTTGTTGATGTTTTCAGTGCAGATCTGCCGTAATAGTACACTTGTGTTAGACCACCTCTCGCTTATATAAGGAAGGCGTATCCATATTGACATTCCATTGAATAGAAACCGATCTATTTATAACATGAGATTCATTATTTTCTGTCTTTTCCTCTTCCAATTGCCCTCGATTGCCGTGGGCCGTGAGACGTCGGAAGCTGAGTTGATCGAGCCTGACACTGCCCCTTCTGAACCCCAAAAATGGAACAAACCAAGCCCCGATTCAATCCATGACGGAAATAGCGTTCCAGAAACTATCGACTTCGATTTGATCGACAAAGGCGACGGCAGTTACGGTGGCAATGGGAACGACTATGACAACGATAAGGAGAACAATCAGGATAACTACAATAACGAAAGTGATCCCCAAGAATACGCCGTTGGTGCAGCTGAAAAGAACGATAAGCAGGCCAACGCAATAATCTCAGAAAATGAAGATAGCGAAGAGGCCTTCGATGATTGGGTGGCTCTTCAACACGACGACGAGTTTGCGTACACGGCCGGCACGGACTCAGTGCCGAAAGTGCCGAAAAACACCAAAGCGTCCGACGACCTCTTCTACTTCCAGCCCCGCACCATCCAGAGCTACCTGCCCGGAGACGTGATCCGAATGCGGGAGGTTTCCCCCGAAACGTACCCCCAGAACGTCCAGCGCATTTTCCAGTTCATGGTGCGGTCCACGGACTCGGTGGGCGCCCCAGTAGGAATCGTGCTGACTATATACGTGCCATATAACGGAGACGGGGCGAGACTACTTTCGTTCCAGGTGCCAACAGACTCCCCCTGCATAGACTGTGCCCCCTCGATCGATATGGAGGACTCGATGGCGAAATTGGAAGCGCCGCTCGCTAAAGGCTGGACGGTGGTAGCGCCCGATTTCCAGGGCCTCCACGCGGCGTTTGGCGCTGCTCGTTTGGCAGGACATGCCACTTTGGACTCCGTCAGGGGAGCGCTCAAGACCGGCCGAATAACCGGGGTTTCCGCCGCCGCCAGCGTCGCCTTGTGGGGCTACTCCGGCGGCTCCATCGCCACCGGATGGGCGGCTTCTCTCCAGCCTCAATATGCGCCCGAACTAGGCCCGCAATTGGTCGGTGCGGCGGTCGGCGGCTGGATCACAAACTACGACGTTACATTGCGGGCCGCCGACGGCAAATTAGCCGCTGGCCTTGTGGCAATGGCTCTTGGCGGCTTGGCCCAGCAGTACCCGGAATTAGTAACGATCTATACAAAGTATATACTGAGCCCCGTGAAGCTCCGGGCGATTTTGGAGGGCACGCGGAAAATGTGCCTCGAGCTGGGCGTGCTCCGGTTTGTCGGCGCCAAGTTTTTCAGGGGCAGCTTCCCGTATTTCCGAGGAAAGACACGGATCCTAGACGACCCGGTAGTGCGCAAGATAATCGAAGAGAACACCGTGGCCTTTCGGCGCGAGAGGGGCGTTCCCGAGTGCCCGTTTTTTTTGCATCACGCGCTCAAAGATAACATAGCGCCGGTGAAAGACACCCGGCGGGCCGTGGACGCCTTTTGTGCATGGGGGATCAAGTCGTTCCAGGTTCACTATGTGGAGGAGACCGGGCACATGTCCGAGTCACGTGACGGCGTGCAGGCGGTCATCGGCTGGATCAACGACCGTTTCGACGGCGTGACTCCCGTAAAGGACTGTGTGCAACTGACCGTCTACTCGCTCAAGAATGATCCCGAAGATAACTTTTTTTTCGCCAAACGGGGGCTGGAAACGGGGGAGGAGGGTGTTGGTCGCGTGACCGGGCCCCAGGGGCACGTGACTCGAGGGCTGGGGCCAGTCATTGATAGCGACGGCTGGAGGGCGGATTTCGTCAGGACTTTTTTGCCGTTGGCGTGAGAGAGCTTTTGGTGAGAAGAAAATCTTGTTTGTTTTTAAATTAGGTGTATGCTACTGGTATTTTATGTAAGCAGCGTGGGAATGTACGAGGATTGAGTAAGGCAGAGTGGTGAAAACCACGACAACGGCCAGAATCATGTACTACTTGGCTTTGTTCTTCTTTCTTGGTTTGTGTGATTCTACTTTTTGGGTGCCAATCTTGTGCCAAATGTGGTGCTTTAGTAAATTCCCTACGTATGAGTAGCCTCAGATTCGACCAAGTATACTTCAAGTTATCGCAAAAAGCAAGCGATTTGCTCAAGTGTTAATCTGAGAATCTGTTTTGGTTTTGGTTTTGCTTATTGACGCTTTCATGATTTTACAACGCCGTTTTAAAGACAAACAATACGCTCTTTGAACCTTCTTTGGGAACAAGAATGAGGTGGCTATCATCAATCAGTAATAGTATCTGTTACGTTTCCACTATTCAGCAGTTAAGGTAGTGGGCCTAATAAATTTGGTTATGTAATAAGACGGAGCGTAGATAGTGAGATTGGTAGGAACTAATGAAAGGTAATATAACTTGGATCGAAGATAACGTCCAAGATGATGCCTTAGAGGGCCGCTTCTTTTATAGGATCTGCGATTCTTGCGAGCGGGCTCGAGCAAAGTCAGAAATATACGGTTTACAGACATGTTTAAACGCCGTGCGTACGAAAGGAGCAACTTGTCACTTAGCAGTATCTTTCTCCGACATACAAGAAAAGCAACACTCAATCTGAACCCAGCTGTCTGAGCTTGAGGGCTCAGAGGAATAGTCGGCAAGACCCGTCTTCTAGTGTAAAAGCATTCCAGCCTCTTGTATGGCACGAAAAATCATTGTATGTCTAATCATCGATCAGCAGGAGCGCCTCTGACTAGAAGCAAATACCGTTTTCTCAAAACAACAATTGGGAAACTTTTCAAACTCTTATATTGTCCTGAAGTAAGACCACTTATCTTATTCTCAAATGTGATTTATGTGTTCGATCCCCAACGGTTCAAGCAATTCATCTTATACTCAGGCAGACTAGAAATTTTTTCACAAACAAGCTAAATACTACTAACATGTCTCTCGGGCTCTTCCGTTCAGGAGACTTACATCGTCACCTATATTCAGAGCAGAAGCTCGTACCATTGTTTATTAAATTCTTCACCAGAAACAAAACCTCTCTAATTCTACAAGTTCTGCCGTTCTTGAGGTGTCAAAAGAGTGAACCGGAGCCTGGCTATCTCTTTTTCTACCTGTACCTTTTCTCTTATGAGCGAGACTATAACTGCCTCATACTGACTAACTTGTTTTCTAACTAAATGGATGATGCCTTGTGATTTACAGAGTCTCTTCAACTGCTGGAGTTCCTGTTTGAGATCCCAGATGTCGCTTTGTCGGCAAACCCTTTCCTCATTTAATATGAAGATTTTCTGCATGGTGCTCAAAGGCTTGGTATTTAATGTTTGTGGCTTATTCGGATTTTGCTTACTTTCAGCAGTCTTTGTTGTTTTGGGTGTTTCTGCCTTTTGTGGAGAATTAGCGGGCGGCGCTTGTGTGCCCTTTTTAAAGAACATGGGGGTGTTTGAAATAGTCTATAGATAATGTTCGTTTTTTATTTTCTTCTAGGGACCCAGGATTAAGCAATAGATGAGTTTTTGTGAGTTGATCACTAAGCTTGATTTTTTGCATTGACAAGCAATGAGTCTCTGTTACCAGTGCGTGGCTGCAAAAGTGGGCACTTTTGCAAAAAGCGTCACTATTTCATGCCCCCTTAGAGCAATGCTTGTTCTCCTTCTTGACTTTAGAATATATGTTTGATTGAAAATTAGTTTGGCTGACTGCCCCAAGCATTATTTGATGAGTTTGATGAACAGAACTGTCCCTATTTGAAATGTTTGAAAATGAACAGAATTGTCCTTGCTATCTACTTGTTGCACTCATTTGTAGAGCGCGTGGTCTTTGTCAACATACTTGTTTGTTTGAAATTTTGGAAGTGACCCAATTCGACGATCTTTCCAAATTCAAATCTCAATGTCCTGTTTCCATTTTATGTAGTTGCCACAAGGTTTTGGGCCGGCTTTTCACGAGTGTATGCCATACAAAAAAGCAGTGATACTAAATAGTTCTGTATTCGGACAGTCCCTCGAAAAACAATTCCAACAAATATAGCCATTCGCGCGATGACAAAACGCGTTTCAACCACTCAAAATCAGTTTATTCAAAAAGAATCGATGTTACGACATGATTTAGCAGCATTCATATCCACCCACCAATTATTGTGCCGCCAGAGAAGGGGCTAAAAGAAACCTGCTGGCTCATATGAGCAGTCTAATGAAACACCCAAAACACCAAGAGTAAAAACAAGAGCCTCAATAATCAAGCCTAATGAAAAATTACATTCCGATTTATTGATTTCCACACAAAAGCTGATTTGCAGCCTTTAATAGCAGGAGGATATCCTCACCTGTCAGCTCCCTGTCTATACAGGCTTGTTCGCGGCAAAACCTGGAGAATTATTTCGTACTACTTTTCTTTTCCGCGACTGGAAACCGATAAAGAAGAGCAGATCTGCGCTGTGTGCAGTCCGTCTCTCCCCATGCAGTCCGACCCCCATGCAGTCCGATACCGTGTGAGCGCGGGTCACGTGAAGTTGCATGTTTCGCATGGATGCAATGGCAATTTTTCAGCCAATTCCGAAGCACCTATACCCAAGCCATCCCCACCAGAGTGTTCTTTCCTATTTTCAGCTCTTTTTTTTCTGAAAAGTACTACAGAATATGAGCCCTCACGTCGCTGCTCCTCCGGCGGAAAAGTCGCCCTCGGCCCATTCCGTCGACGCTAAGCTGGCGCATATAGTTAAAGCCAGCCCGTTTGGCGTTTCCGCCGACCCCCACGTGGTCAAAAACGGCGTCTACTCGAGCGCGTCCACGGTGATTTCGCAGGCCGTGTACGCGTTGGCGGACTCGATCTTCTCCTACGAGACCGCGGGCGCCAGCAACTTGGTCGACGCCCATTTGCTGCTCTGGGCAGCCACATTTAAAAGACTGAACGCGTTGGGCGCGGTGCCGCTTTTCCACCGCTTGGAGCCCCGCGCGGGCGCCGCCAACGCCATCTTCGGCTTCGCCAGCAAGTCCTCCGGGTGTGCGGCGCCGTTCACGGCTGTTTTGGGCGCCAATGCTTTGGCGTATATGCAGCCGGCGCTTGCTAGTTCCCGGCCCGCGCCCTTGAGCTTGCACGTCAGCGCCGTGGACTACGACGCGGCGTCGGGCGCGTTGCACTCGAACTACGCGGGCCCCGTGGCTGTGGCCCGGAAATTGGGGCTCCCCGTGGTGTCTCCCGTGAGCTACGAGGCGTCGGATTTGCAGTACTCGGTCGTGCTCAACCACTTCTTGGCGGCGTTGACGGGCGCGCCCTCCGTGCACTTGTTCGACGGGCCGGAGTTTGCGCGCACGTTCCAGCACTTCGACGGCGTGTTGTCGGTCGCGGACATCGGCCGGTTGTACGAGCAGTTGGTGGCCTCTGTGGACACGAAGCCTGCTAGTGTAGACCACGCGGTGGAGGTGGCGTTCGATTTCTTCAACGCCGTGGCCGGCACCCGGATCGCGCCCTTCGAGTACGAGGGCCACGCGGCCCCAGAAACCGTGTTTGTGGTACACGGCGCACATGAGGCGACCCAGGTCTCGGCGCTTGTTGCCAGGGCCGCGGCCTCCGGCTCGGCGCGTGTTGGTGTGGTCAAGGTGAGGGTGCCCTTCCCCTTTGCGCAGCAGAAGTTTGCCGGTGCCGTTCCGGCGTCCGCTCGCAAAGTCGTGGTGTTGCGGCCCGAGCTGTCGGCTGCTTTAAAGGCCGACGTGACCGCGGCGTTGTTCCTCACCGGCCGGTTTGCTGGCCTCCTCGTGGACGAGTTTGCGTTCCCCGCGGACTACGTGTGGTCGCCGATCGTCGTGTTCAAGACCCTCCGCGCATTTGTTCCCGAACTCGACCATGCCATTTTGGCCGCCAGGCCCTCTGCTGGTATCAGTGCCGAGGACGTTTCGGCGTTCACGTCGCCCCAGGGCTCCTACTTGCTCTGGACCAGCGACAGCAGCGACCTTGTTTCCACCGCAGGCAAGTTGGCGCTCTCGCTTTCTTTGGACAGCTCCAAGCGTGTCAGCATCAGAAACAAGTTCGACACGTCCGTCGGCGGCGGCGTGTTCCAGTCGCAAATTGTCTCGAGACCCAAGCACGCGGCGGTCTCTGCCGTTGTCGACGCTGCCGACGTCGTTTTGATTGAGAACGCCTCCATTTTGAACCACTATGATGTGTTGGCCACCGCGAAGCCGGGCGCCACGGTCTTGTTGGTGAACGAGAAGAAGATCACCAACTCCGTCGAGGCGG